>CAUYRT010084414.1:0-28972 GCA_963574885.1 Lepilemur ruficaudatus
TGTGGTGGGCACTACGGAGGGGAGGGGCATGCTTGAAAAGTAGTTGGGGGAGGGAATTAGGGGTCTCAATAGGGGGAAGGAAACCCTCTAAAACTTATTTATGTGAGTAGCTGTACATCTTGGTAAATTCGCTAATAATGATTTAATTGTACACTTAAAATGAAGTAAAGGCATGATATGTAAAGCATACTTCAATAAAATGTTGAATTTGGCAGAAAAAAAAATCTATGGGATTCAGCAAAGTGATTCTTCAGGGTAAAACTCATATCCTTAAAGGCGCACATCAAAAACACAGACCACAAATTAACAATCTAATATCACATCTCAAGGAACAAGAAAAGGCAGAGAAAACCAAAACCAAAGCCAGCACAAGAAAACAAATAACAAAAGCCACAGCAGAACTAAATGTAATAGAAAACAAACAAACAAAAAATAAAAAGGGTCAATCACTTTACTCCTGTTAGAATGACCTTTATTTAAATTTGCAAAAACAATGGATGCTGGCACAGATGTATAGGGAAAGGAATGCTTATACACTGTTCGTGGGACTGCAAATTAGTACAAAGTCAATCGGAAGCAGCATGGAGATTTCTCAAAGAACTAAAAGTAGACTTACCATTTGATCTAGCAATCCTGCTACTGGGTATCTATGCAAAGGAAAAGAAGTCATTTTATCAAAAAGATACCTGCACCCAAATGTTTATTGCACCACAATTCACAATTGTAAAGATGTGGAATCAACTCAAGTGCCCATCGATTCATGAGTGGATTAATAAAATGTGATATATGTATACCATGGACTACTACTCAGCCATAAAATAGGATGAATTGATGCATTTTGCAGCAATTTAGAAGGAATTGGAGACCATTACCCTAAGCAAAGTATCTTAATAATGGAAAAACAAACACCACGTGTACTCTCTAATAAATTGGAATTAACTGATGGGCATCAACAGAAGTAAAAGTCATTGGAAATCAAGCGGGAGGGAGAAGGGAGGAGGGGAGTGGCAAAAACCTATATAACGTGTACAATGAACACTATTCGGGTGATGGGCACACTTATAGCTGTGACTCAAGCATTACAAATGTGATCCATGTAACAAAAACATTTGTACCTCTAATAATTTGAAATAAAAAATATAAAGATAAAGCTCTTCAAAATGAAAACCATAGCAGCATAGATAAGAAATGAAAAAGATTTGCAGGATCATTTTAAGATATATTTCAGAAATCAGAATAAAGCTTGCAAGTGAAGAAAAGGAGAAGAAAGATGAACCTAAAAGTTGCATCCAGGAAGCCCAGATACGATCAACAGGATTTCCAGAAAAAGAAGCGCTGCCTCAGATTTCACGGTCATCAGGAGGAAGTAGTTGGGAGCTGGTTCATGGAAAGGGGCAGAGAGAGAAAAGCTGTACATCATCCTGGGAGGAAGCTGGAGAGATCATGCCCAGTCCTCAAAGTATTTGCAAAGGGCACCATTGCACAAATCCAGGCACCACAGCCTTTGCTACAAAATCCAGAGAAATGCATTTTAAAACATCATTGATTGCCTCGATGCTATAAAAACGACATGTTTATGTTTACTCAACTCTGAAAAACATGTAGCTTTTCCTTCAGAATGTGGACTATGAGTATCCTGTAACTTTGTGGCTGATAGAAATTTCTGATATTTGATACCACATTTGGCTGATAGAAATTTCTCATGTGTGATATCACATTAAGCAGCTGTAGACATCTCCACACCATTCTTGGGCAGAATGTCTTCCAGGGTTGGTACCATTCAACAAGTCAAAAGAATCCAAGGTTCAATAGCCTGGCGCCAGCGATAATGTGCAAAGAGAGTCAATGTCTGTGTTTTGGTTGAGTAATCATTTCCTTCATCTGTTATGCAAAAGATTGGTGGCTCAAGCCCAACGAGGGACCCTGGGATTTGACTGATGTCAGCCCTTGCAAGATAAGCTTGTGATGCACATTCTCTGTTAACTAGCCTCTCTTATTTTTCTTAATTGTAAATTGATAATTAATAATTATGTACATTTATAGGGTAAAGAATGACATTATAATTTTAAAATGTAATGTGGAATATTTAAATCAAGCTAATTATATCCATCATCTCAAATGCTTAACATTTTTTATGGGGAGAACAATTAAAATTTATTCTTTTAAGTTTATCCTAAATACTTGTATTTTTTAAGTTTAAAAGTATATGATCAAAATCTTGTAAGATGCCTTCAGAAAATGTACGCCAACCTGGCACAGAATGTAGCCTACTTTTGTTTTTACTGCACAAAAGTGATACCTGAAACTCTTTAACTATGAAAACAGTTGCCTATTTTGCATATAGCATGAAATCACTGTGTGCATAAGATTACTGCTGCAGTAATAGTAAAACAAAGTCATTGGTCTTATACAACTTGAGATCAAATAAAACATACATTATCAAGTAGATTTGTCTTATCTTAAAAGCATAGGGGGGTCAATTTAAAATGTACTAACCCCGTTTTCCAACACTGAGCTTAAAACAAATTAATGAAGGGAGGAATGGAAAATTAGGATGAGAGATATTTTATTTTTTTACAGATGGTCTCATGATAGGCAAATAGCTTTCACTGATTTAATTGTGGAATAAATTATTATTTCAGGAAAAAATTAACGAAACACTTTATGAAAAAGTATATAACTCTACTTCAAAATATGCTGCTATTTACTCACTGCCAAGAATAGTTTTATTTGAAATCTTGTTTCTATAATTAAATTCTAATTAGCCATCAAAAAAGGTTAATGCATATATAACCTTTCAAAGATGAACAAAAGCCACAAAAAATTTATTCACAAGGCTTTAAGTATTATCTATTTAAGATACTTATTTCCATTAGCAACTATAAGAATGTTAATGTGTCATGTCAACAAACAAAGCCATAAGTAGATCCATCATGTTGGAGAATTTTCATGATATCTATTAGGGTATTCTCGCCATAATAACATGTAATCCATGCATTCCATACATGGCTCCCTTGTGGCAATGAATCAAATTCTAGAAATATCATAAGGGAACTTAATAAAGGAGATCGTACAACATAAACAACCATGCCTGCTGTAGATGCTTGCAGCCTTTCATTTTTGTTACAAAGCAGCACCAAAATAGTGAAACTGCTTGGTTGCTCAATCAGCCTTCACCATGACAAGAATTGGTACCACTGTACCGCATTCTAAAAACTTCTCCATGTAAATAACTAACATCAATATCAGGAACTGTATAGCCATGTATAACTCAGAGCTGTGTACATCTGGTTTGTGATGAACAAATGCAGCATTAAGAAGCCCCACAAAGGAATGGCACTGGTGCATGGGTACAGGTGGATTCCCACAGAGGCAACACTCAGTCTCTCATATCCACGTCGTCTTCTTCATGATCATCCCCAGTCACTGCAGATTCTCTTAGCAAATCACCAGTTCCCTTTTCCACAGAACATTCCTTTGTTATAGGAGAACCTTCTTCTATTGGTTTCTGCTCTTTTTTTTCTTTCTCGCATTCATATCCCTGTTCCTCTTCATCCTAATCCTGAATAACCTGTTTTAAATCTTTATCACTCTCTTATTTTCTTTCCCAGAACTTTTTCTTATCTTTGCTCTTTTTCTCCTCGCTTGTTGATCATTCTCTTTCATCTCTACTTTCTTTGTCTTTATCTTTCTTCTTCTCCTTTTTATGCCTCCTAGGGGATGGTGAGCAGGACAATTTTCTTTTAGGAGGATGGAGACTTTTTAGGAGATCTCGTTCCACTCCTGCTTCTGCATCCTCATCTCTCTCTGCTTGCACTTCTAGAATGTTTAACTGTGCTGTTACTTTTTGGTGGTGTTTTGGAACATTGCTTTTCTTTGTCTTCTGTCTTTTGTTTCTAGTTTTTGATGTGTTCCTTGACTTACTTCTCTTTATGGAATGAGATCTTCTCTGCATTGGATGTTCGGCTTGTTGTCTATTCAGTGACTTAGAATGTGATCACCTCCTCAATCTGCTTCTTGATTGCCTGAGTCTAGAAGACAAAGAAGTCCTTCTCCTCCTGGACTGTGACCTTGGCTTTGAATACCTTTTTTTTCTACCATGTTCCAACCTCTGGACACAGAAATTCATGTCTATCCCAAATTCAAAATACATTCATCCCTCCCAACATTCTAAACTCTCAAATATGACAGCATCAAAGTAAAAAATGTCATGTACATATCATCAACTCAAAAGTTCAAAATTTCATGTAAATCATCTACATCAAGTATATGGGTGGTACATAAGGATATTTTTAAATTTGACCCCTGGCAAATTCCCCTCCATCTGTAGACCTGTGAAACTAAAGAACCAACATATCCTACTCCCAATGTTCAGTGCTGGGAGGAACAATTATAGACATTCCAGTTTGAAAAGTGGGAAAATGGAAAGTACAAGGAAGTCACTGATCCAACACAGTTTTGAAAATGAGCTGGGCACAATCCAGCAGGAGTTTCTTAATTACTATCAAAAGCCTGGACTAATCCTCTGTGAATCGGGGCTCCTGGCTCTGCACTTGCTTCCTCTTCATTGAAATCATCACTTTTTTTCTTTCTTCTCATATTTCATTTGTTCTACCTCTTCATCCACATGGCAGCATCCTCCCCTTAATGGCTTGAGAGATGCTTCCCACCAAATTGACCTGATATTGACTATATCATGGTTCTGACTGTCTCCCACGGGGGCTGCCCTCACAATCTCAGGCTCCTTTGGATCCTCTGTGCTGACCTGACTTCTGCCAGTCATGATTGCTTTCAGCTCACCTGAGTGGTTTAGGTGAAAGCCTAGGACTAAAGATAACCAGGACCCATTTCTGCCTGCATGATCTTCAAGAGGAGGAAAAAATAAGAGGGGTGTTTCTAAAAAAAAAAAATGACCCACATGATAGCTGAGATTCTCCAGCAGTTAAATCAGAGGGAGAAACCTAAGGGAGAATGGAGAAGCTAAAAGCCAGAGTGGGAAATGAGGGTTCCTGCTTGTGTCCCCTATCAGGTGGGACATGATGTGGAAAAGGGACAGTTCCCAAAGAAAGGGAACAGGGACTGGCTCTGCTCTAGCTGAGTGATGGAAGCTACTGGAGCTCTGGGGATTTTTCCCCAGAATGTATATTTAACAGTGGCCTTTTTTCTAGGGAAATTTCTCTGAAATAGATTCTTGGGCCTCTCCAGAGATTTCTAACAAGTATCCCAGTGACTAATATACATGTTCTTTAGCTCTCTGTCTAGAAAAGTTTGGGATGTCTTTCTGCTTTGTGTTATTTTATTTAACCATCTGAAACCTTAGTGGTGAATGCTGCTGTGTCTGTTTTATACATGAGGATTATAGCCTCAAAGAGGACATAGAAATTCTCCTTTAAACCAACCTTGGCATATATGAAGCTGACATTTAAATCTCAGATTGCCTTTGCCAAGGCTATGCTTTTATTGCTTCTGCACTCACCCAGGACGGAATTTGGTTGGGATCATGGTTGGGATTAGAGGTCCTTGGTAAAAGTGATCCATTCTTAGTGATGGTTAATGATTCAGTAGATATTTATTGACTGTTTTCTCTAGCAGGTGTTCGTGGAGACACTGGGGACATGGGGTGAAGAGGATGGACAGAGTCTCTGCTCTGAGGAAGATTATCTTCCTATTCAGGAGACACACGTTTATAGATAATCACATAAATATATTTTATTTGTGATTATGTTACATATAATTTGAATATATTATTATATAAGTGTGTCCCCTGTGGCGAACCTTCAGGGATGCAGGATGGCCAGCAGGTGCAGGTGAACCTTGAAGGTCTGAGCTATGAGACACATGGAACAAGTGAGAGGAGGACGAGGAGGAGAGCAGCAGCCCCTGTGACAAATAAACCAGCATGTGGAGCAGGCCTCCCACCACCCCCCAGTCAGCCTGGCCACTGCCAGCCCTTGTCCTGCTCAGGAAGAGAAGCTTTAGTGACTGAAGGAATCTTAGGAACAGGGGCATATGTGCAACAGCAGGATTGGAGGGAATCTTGCAACTCTGAGGCTGAATTTGCATCATTCTCCTAAATTATTTTTGAATAAATCAAAGGGGGGATTTTTTTAATCAGAAGGACTTAAAGAGAAAAGTAAAAATTGAAGCCTGCTATGAAAGTGAAGAGATGAGTTTTGGCAAAGGGCAAACTATGTTTAACACCTTTTTTTGTAATCATAATATAAGCATATGAAAAAATTGTGCAATGGAAGAAGAGGGAACAAGGTTGAAGACCTAGTTGAGGTAACAATGCGGTGTGCAGAGCAAGGACCCTGGGGATGTCTCTGGGGTTCCAATGCAAGTTGCTTGTTTTCTCTGTGCCTCAGTTTCCTCCTCTGTTTATACAGTGCTGTTGTAGCACCTATTTCTTTGATTTGTACTAAACACATTAGTTAATTCTTGTAAGCTTTGACAACAGTGTCTGACAAGAGTAAACACTCTGAATTCATAGTTCTGTTACTTCTAATTTAACTCGAGCTTCACTAGTGTTTGGGAATTTTTCTCTCAGATCCTTGTGGTCTAATGCTTTCTATTTCACACAAGCATATCCAGATAAGACTTTTTATCTTTGAGATACTTGTGCATTCTTTACATTCCCAGCACAAGGGAGACATCAGTCCTTAGTCCTCTGGGCCTTCCCAGCTGCACAGGAATCACTGCTTCACGCCCCAGCTCTGTGTTTTACATGGGAGACTGCACAGCTTGGTCAAGTGGCCCCCGATTCAGAGCCAGACCTTAGGGGATGTGAATTCTGACTCTACCAAATACCAATTCAATCATTTGTTGAGTTCCTTTATGTACCCTTAGGCTTCTCTTTCCTCATATTTAAATAGGGGATTATCAATGCCATGAAGTTAGGAAGTTGAGAAATAAAGTTGTGGAAATCCTCATATAGAGCCTGGCACTGGGGATACTTTTGTCCTTGGGATGGACCCTGCCTCCTCCCTGTAGGCAGTGACCACAGCAGCATGTCCAGCTTCCCACTGAGGCAGGCACGTCTGTCTTTCTTCAGAGTGTGAAGCATGCAGAGACATCATAAAGTCCATGCTGGGTGAGAAGCCAAATTCCAAGGAGAAGGAGCAGGCAGAGAAGTCAGCTGTAGCTGAAAAGCTCAGGTCAGGGGTGCTGCGTGGTGGGCAGGCGGGTGGGAAGGTCTGTGAGTTTCTGAAGTGGGTCAGCTCAGCTGGCCAGGGGAAGGGCAGGAATTGACATGGCAGGCATGAGTTGCACACATATTTATAAAACAAGTCGAGAACAAAAATAATGGTAAATTCTGGCCTACAATTGTTACTCAGAGCCATGTTTTCCCTTTTCAAACAAGTAACTATTAAGGTGAAATTCACATAACATAAAATTAACCAAAGGAAAGTGAACAACTCAGCAGCATTTAGTATAGTCGAAATGTGCACTTAGGTGATGGAAACACTCACTAAAAGCCCAGACTTTACCACCACACAATATAACAACATAACAAAATTGCTCTTGTACCCCTACATTTATACAATTAAAACTTTAAAATATTGTGTAATCACCATTCTATTTACTCTGAATCATAGCCACCTCCTGACTGAATGTGGCTTCTGATTCTTTTATCCAAAGAATGTTGTCTTCTTGGCCTTGTCATCTTGTATTCTTTCTTACTTTCAATTAGCTCCAGCTGGTTCTGGCCACATGTCCTCATGTGGCTGTGTGTCCAGTCACCACACAATGTACTGGGTCTATTTTTACATAGAAATGGCCCTGGACAAAGTGAGGAACCAAAGGACATCTTTATTAAGCCAATTCAGGAAGATACCTGGCTCATTTTCCAGAAGAAAAACATGAAGAGATGGTCAAGGAATCTTACAGGAGCACTTTCTGACACAGAAGAGGCTTTCCTTGTGCATTCTTCTCTGTCTTTGCCACAAGCAGTTCACCAAATTATGTGCCAGGATTGCACTTGGAAGGCTTCTTGGGGAAATCTCCACCAAAGTCCATATAATCTATTGTTCAACTGTGCCTTTTAATATTTTCTTTTGCTTCCACCATAGGGAATCTAATATCCTAATTCAAGATCAGGCCTGAGAGCTTACCCAGAGCTAAGGCACACATTACAAGAGGGGAGAGATGTCTCATTTCTACCCAATCGTCATCTCAAGGCCCTCCTCACCCAAGATGATCCTGACAACTGCCAGGGGCAGGGCCTTTTATGAGAGCACCTGGCTGAAGGGCACAGGCTGGCAGAGCACCTCACCTGTATGCTCAGCCCAGGTAAGGTGGCCATAGGCCCTCATTCTGAGCCCAGAGTAATAAGCCTCATTACTCAAGGTGCCCAGCTCACAAGACATTCAACTCACATGTGACTCTTTAACCAGCTGTCCTGGTTTGCACATAACAATTATGTCCATGATGTGATCAGGGCTGGCCGGTGGGAACAGAGCAGAGAAATGCACAGAGTGGAGGTCCTATTATCCCAACTCTGTCCTTCCTATTATCTCAACTCTCAACCTTCCTCCTGATGCATCATGGGCTTTGAGTGAGGAGGCAGCCTCCATCCCCTGTTAGAATAGAGCAGGAAGGTGTGACAGGAGGCAGCATGTTAGAGGGATAACAGTCCTGGTCTAGGAATGAAAGGTTTCCAGGCACCAGTCTGAGTGCTGCCTTTACTACCTGTGAGCCTGTGATGGATTCATCCCTCCTGAATTTCTCAGTCCTTATCTATAAAAAATGTAACACATGTAGCTGTAGCGATCATATGTGGGAATGGAACATTCGTGAATGCACCTCAGGAAAGATAAAGACCCTCATTCTGGGGTGTGTTAAGTTACTTGATAAAGTAGCACCTGGTGTTGGGAATGTTGCTTTATACTGAAACACTTTCCATACGGAGAATTTCCCACAACATAGTCAAAGCCAATTTGTTAATTTGTCATGATTGAGAAGTTAATAGATAGAGGACCTTAGTTTACATTTGGGTTCACTCTTTGTGTTGTTCTTTCTGTGGCTTTGGGCCAATGTATAATGACGTATATCCACTATTACAGTGTCAAACAGTTTCACAGCCCTAAACTTCCCCTGTTCTCTACCTATTCATCCCTCCCTCACCCCAAACCCCAAAACAACCAGGTCTTTCTGTATCTTTCTTTGCAAAGATTTTTTTCCCAGTCTATGGCTTATCTTTTAATTGTCTTGACAGTTTCTTTCACAGAGCAGAGGTTAATTTTAATGAAGTCTAATTTATCAATTCTTTCTTCCATGGATTATGCTTTTGGGTGTTGCGTCTAAGGAACCAAATCTAAGTGACCAAACCCATGGTCACCTAGATGTTCTCTTTCATCATCTTTAGAAGCATGATAGTTTTGTGCTTAATATTTAGGTCAATGATCCATTTTGACTTAATTTTTAGGAAAAGTGCAAAGTCTGTGTCTAAATTCATTTTGTTGTATGGGAATGTTCATTTGTTCCAGCATAATTTGTTGAAAAGATAAACTTTTCTTCATTAAATTGCCTTCATGCCTTTGCCAAAGATCAGTTGACTCTATTTCTGTGGGTCTACTTTTAGGCTCTCTGTCCCGTTTCATTGATCCAGTGAGGGGAGAGAGGCTGAAGATTAAGTTGATTGCCAGTGACCAATGGTTTAATCAATCATGTCTATGTAATAAAGCCTCCATGAAGACCCAATAATACATGGATCAGGGAGCTTCTGTATAGCTGAATCATGAAGGCTCTTAGAGGGTGGTGCACCCCAGATGGGTGTGGGAGCTCAGAGCTCTTCCCTTATACCTTGCCCTGTGCATCCCTTCATCCATATTCTTCATAATGTCCTTTTTAATAAACAGGTAAATGCGTTTCCCTGAGTTCTGTGAGGCACTCTAGCAAATTCATCCAAACAAAAGAGGGGGTGGTAGGAACCCCAACTTGAAGTCAGTCAGAAGTTCTGGATGCTGGGACTTGTGCTGGTGTCTAATGGGAGGGCAGTCTGGGAGCTGAGCCCTCACCCTCCAGGCAGATAGTGTCAGCATTGCAATGAGGCCCCCCAAGTGGCATCTGTTGCAGAACTGACTGCTTGGTGGTGGGGAGAAATCCCCACATTTGGTCACAGTCATCCTCTGTGATGATTGTTGTGTGTGATGTGAGAGCAGCAGAGAAACACGGTTTGAGTTTTTCCCAATAGCTACTAAAGAAGGAAAGGACCAACGGTTTGCTGTGATCTCAGGTGATCAGTATGGAAGTGCCCCAAATGTGTCACTCCTCCACAGAAAAGGCTGAAAATTCATCAGCCATTGATGGAATTTGTATTCTCTCTCCAAAGTGCTGTTCATATAACATGAAATAAATGGAGAAGAAAAATGAGTGGATAGATGGATTAAACCTATAGCCTCTCTACTTGAAGCACACTTGTTCAAGCTGTTTTGAATATAAGATCAAATAAGAAATAATCATTACATTGAAATCCATTGTACAGAAAACAAAACCTCTCCTTATTATGCATAATGGAATTTAGTATTTTCTTTTGAATATTTAAAATAAATCCTGAAGTTTACATAAATGTCATAGCCCATGAATATTGTCAGCACTACAATTTGAAAATTTTTCTTTTGGTCAATTACTGTCCATTCAGTGAAATCCCCAAAGAGAACTATTATGTCTCATTCCACCAAAAAGAATATAGTAATAAATCAAAAGTGAAACTTAGGAAATGATTGTATATTTATACTTCTTTATGTCACTCCTGACACTGGCATAAAATAGTAAAACAGGACTCTGTCTTGAGAAAAGACTTTGGGAGAGAAGACTAGGGCGGAGGGAGAATGTAGTAAACCTCAGTCATCCTTTTCATATCCCACTTCGGAGTCTTCTTGGTTGAGATGTGGAGAATGTGCCTAGAAATGCCTTAAGTTGTAACTGGGTGTGGAATCAACTTCAGGGAATTAGGGAATATAACGTGAGCCTTGATTGCAATCCCTGCTCACTCTTTGCTAATTCGATTTGCAAATGGAATTTTCTTTTACTTTCTCTGCTGAGAAAATAAAAGAAAATTTTACTTTTCCTTTCTTTGCTGATCCCCTTTGGAAGAATACATTTAATATCTCTAAAACCTTATTCCTGTCCTAGCCAGCCTCTAGGATTGTTGATGGCTCTATTGGAGCCTTTCTCTCATTTTTTCTAAATAGTATGGAAATGGCCTGAGGCCTGGGTTCTAGTTCCAAGGTTGTCAGTAAAAGGTCACGTGGCTTTAGTTGAATCTTAGCCCTTTGGCACCAATCTCTCCTCATCAGTAAAAGGAGGAACTGGACTTGGATGTTGTCTGAGGTCCCTGCTGGCTCTCACATCCATGACTGTTCCCATAGCCCACCCACTCCTTCCTAAAAGACTGGGACATGGAGTTATGAGAGGGCGTAGTTCTCTGCAAAGGCCCTCTCCTTCTTGCAGTAGTCTAAGTATGATGATTGACACGGAGCATGTCCCTCACCAAGAGGTGCGAAAAGCCATCACTTTGCTGCAGACAAATGAGGAAAGTGGCTGATATCTTCAGGTTTTGTTTGGGTGGGAACGGTGTCCTTATTTCTTGCACCTCAGGTTGACTATAAGTTCAAGGAGATTTTCTTCTCATTTGTAGCTATCACTGTCCTCTTCAGTCAGCCTGAGGCTCACTTCAGCTCATCCTCCCACAGGAGCTCAGCTTGCCCCTGGGTCTGTCCCACTTAGCCACCCCTCCAGACTCAGCCATCCGCAGGACCTGACAAAGACTCTCATTTGATTTTTTTTTCTCTCTTTCTCAGCTACCAAGTACTGCAGGAACTATGAAAAAATGAAAGTGTTTCAGAAAAAAATAGCTTTTCTACTTGGCGAAATAAAACAGCAAATCAATTTAAAGCCTAAACGGAACACAGGAGAGATCCTTCACTGAGAACCGAACTTTGCTACCACACAATCCACTCTTGATGATTTGCTCTGCAATAGATTGATTTATTTGGGAAAATGATAGTTCATCAGCCTCCAGTTGTGATCTACACTGAAGAGACTCATGCCTAGGTCAGCAGACACTGTTCAGAGACCTTAAACTATTGCTCTACTCAATTCCAGTTCTGCAGCTCACCAGAAACAGGAGCCACCAGCAGAAGACTACATGTCACTCCGGACACTGCCTCCAGATGGAGTGCACTAGGAGTAGACAGTATCACCACTGCAGTGTTCTTGCTGAAAACTTTCAGCCTAAGTTGAATCATGAGGTAATTATCAGACAATTGCAGAATGTAGAACATTGAATATGAAAACTGACCTGTTTTCTACAGTCAATGTCACCACAGATAAAACAACAAAAGGAGAAGAGAAGATATTTTGGGTTCAAAAGGAGTAAAAAGATTCTGTTGCTATACTTCTTTAGTCCTATTGAAACAAAACCACGTCCTCATCTTTTTGGTGTTGTTGACGGTGGTGACATTGACTTGTTTGTAGAACAATGCTTAAATTCAGGCTAAACATTTAGCCAAGAACACTACCTAGATAATGCTCTGTGCTTTCTACTGAATATTACATGGAGGTGAAGAATGGACAGTCTGTCCAACGTTGCTACCATGATGCTAGGATTAGTTACTTGGTAAAGGAGGTGTCTAGGAGATTTGTCCAGTTTAAAAACACCTTATTTTCTCTATTAATATGGAAAGTACTATTTTGAGGATTTACAAATATACTGTTTCT
Organism: Lepilemur ruficaudatus; assembly: GCA_963574885.1. Classification (NCBI taxonomy): domain Eukaryota; kingdom Metazoa; phylum Chordata; class Mammalia; order Primates; family Lepilemuridae; genus Lepilemur; species Lepilemur ruficaudatus. The sequence goes on from CAUYRT010084414.1 coordinate 12,721, forward strand.
AATGATTTTCCTCTTAAATCATCCCTGCCTATGTCAATTATTATATTCATGTGTGTACATTAGAAATTTCCTATTTCATTCCTTCCGATATACTTGTTTTTGCTATCATTCTGTTGTAAGAAAGAACATTACATCTCTCCTCTTGAATAGTATTAAAATATTTTTAACAGTATCTATGAACTTGTGGGTTTTTAAAATTCACTGTTAGAATCAATCCATTATTGCCATGATTTGTTTTGGTTGAAATGGATATAATTAGGAATAAATATTTTTATTTCCCTATTTCTACATATATTGTACCCTCTTTCATATTTTACCCTACATTTAATATAAAGAAAATGCATTATTATTATATGATAAAACACTTTCTTTGACCCAAAATAAAATTATTTAAAATAAACTGAAATATTTGTGTGAGCCTACTGTGCACATCCCTATAGCCCCCTCTTTTAGGTCATTCAGGCTGCTGTAACAAAGCACCATGAACTGGGTGGCTTATGATCAACAGAAATTCATTCTTTCCCAGTTCTACAGGCTGAGAGGTCCAAGAGGGACCAGCAGGCTTGCTCTGTGGTGAGGACCTCTTTCTTGATTCGTAGATGGCCCTTTCTCCCTGTGTCCTCACATGTTAGAAGGCAGCTCTCTGGGGCACTCATCCAGTTTAAAAGGACTCTGCCCTTATGGATGATTAATTCCCCAAAGGTCCCACCTTCTAAAACCATCACCTTGGGGTAGAATTCAACATAAGAATTTGGGGGGACCCAGACATTCAGACCATTGAACCCCTGTGTGCCATCCTGAGATGGAAGAGAAACGAGAGAGAGACAGAGAGGCAGGAGTTGGGTATGGGAGAGGAGGATTGTGAGCTGAATAACCAGGTGCTTCTCTTCCCTGGCCCCAAAACGGCAGCCCATTGATCTGGAACACTCCTGATCAATGGAACATCATAAAGATAAGGTCATGGTACTGCTCAGGGAAGGGAGATATGATCAGGCATGCACAGGTAGGAAGTTTCTGGAAGTTACATAGGTTTTAGGTGTCAATCTAGGTGGGAATATGTTAATGTATAGCAATTCATTAAGAGATACGTTTATGTTTATGTATCTTTCTGGATACTGTTTCAGACAACTAAAGAAAAAATATAATTTCCTGTCAGTATAGGAACTTTCCAAGGGTGAGAGAATTGTCCTAACTAGTGGTGCCTTTCACAGCAGGAAGTGTGGTAACCAGAGCAGAAGAGAGCATTTCCTCATTACCCCCATGTAATTTTTAGGCCCAAAGAGTAGGAACCCAGGAGAATAGTGTTGCTGGCAAGTTCCTGGTGTCACTGAGGCATTTGCACAAGATGTCTAAAAGCAGAGGTGAGGGTTGGTCTTCTCCAACAGAGTCCAGCAAGCTTGGAGAGAAGGGATAGGCAGAGATGAGATAGACCATAGATGACATGACCTGAGGTTCCCATATCCAACTCAAATGTGTCCCTACCAGCTTATACACAATGGAAATGTGTGGAAAAACACACCAACAAACACTTCTCCACATACACACACGTACAGAGCAATAACAAAGCAAAAAAACAATAGCTGACAGCAACAGCCTTAGAACAACAGACAGCAATAGACTTATTTTACTAGACTGCCTTTAGCATCTAGTAAAGGCCACTCCACCTGCCAAATGTTGCTTCTGCTCCAGAATCTCTGAGGCCTCTGGAGCTCTGCAAGAGAGAACCTGGAGTGATGATGGTCAATTTGGAAGGGAGGAAATACTACAAGTACCAGAAACTGGAAAAGGCAACTAGAAACTCGGAATTAGCACAATTATCATTAAATGCCAAAAGAGCAGATAACAGTTACATTCTACACTTCAATACACAAGTCATGTAGTCAACCTGTATGCAATAAAAAAATAGATAAAGTGATGTGGTGTGTAATACAGTACCCTTACCTTGGGATAACTACCTTCACTCCCAAGACACCTGTCCTACCACTTAAGAATAGTTGTTATCTGCCTCTTATGCATAGCCTTATATTTCTTAACATGATTCACACAAGATTTCTAGAATCTCCTTACCCCTGAATTCCTGAGCCCCTGCACACATGACTTGAACTCAAATCCAGACAACAGTACTGGACTCCTTCCCATGGCACCAGAAGTCCTGTAGCATTGAAACAACAGATGCAGCAGATGCCTAAAAGCAGCCCCTGGGGCTTCCTCCTCTGCATAAGCCATGCCCCTTGCATAGCATCATTGGCTGTTTCTTTCCTACCAACACAAGCCCTTCCTCCTGACTCCAAATTTCTTCTCCCACCTGGCCCACTCCACCGATAGCAGGCCAACAGACTGAGGGAAGGTGACATCACTCATCCTACAAATTTAGGGGTCATATGGTATTTGAGGCTTGGTCCCATTTGATGCTTCTGCCTATAAGTAAACTGAAAATTAAAGGTCTTGAAAATGGGGAGGAGGCGGAAGTTGGTGGACTAGATGCAGCCTGTGAGCATGCCATTCTTAAGGAAAGGAGTGTAAATTGCAGGCAGATGTCTACATAGCTCTTCTCAGAAAGAGAAGATTGTGAAATCACAGAGAAGCAATGCAGGACACTCAATGTGAAAAAGAAGGTGATGGAACAAGACATTTAACAATATCAAAGGCATCTGTAGGAAGGCATCTACATGGAGGGAAGATTAGGAGAATCAAGTGCTGGGATACCACACTCACCCTGCAGGCATTATGGCCAAGTTGTGAGAGGGCTCCCTCCACCACCACAGGCCTCTTTCTGGACAAACCAGAGAACAGCCTAGAGTCTATGCAGAGTCATGCACCAGACAATAGGCACAGTAAGGATTTGATGGCAGCCAGTCCTGGTTTTCTGCAGCTGATGCTATCCTGTGCTCTCAGGCAGATGATGCCAGGTCAGGCACGGGACTCAGCTCTGCAGCAATAGCCTTCACATCGCCCCCATGGGCTGGGAAGTGAGATGTAAAAACAGAGGCTCCTCTGAGCCATACCCCGTGACTCCCTGTGACTAGAAGCAAAGCACCCCTCCTCTCCAGAGCAACAGAATCTGAGCAGAGAAGTTGCCTAGGGCACTACAGGCTCCTACCCGGGAAGATGTGGGTGGCTGCTTCAGTGGGTCCTGGGAACGGGGAGAATTCTCTGGTCCCTGGGCCACTGGAAAAGACTCCCACTGATGTAACTTGACGCCTGTTGTCTCCAAGCCTACAGAATTGCTGGCTGCCTGCTTGGATCGGTCTCCATGCCCCAGGTCAGAAAAGCCCACTACCTCTGTCCTCCAGGTCAAAACAGCCTGCTGCCTGCACAGTCCTACTTTCAGTTCTGAGGCCCTTGTCAGAAGTCTACTTCTGGTTCTTCCTCAGTCTCAACTCTGAGGTTCTCATGTGGGAGCACAAGGCCCTACTCCCTGTAGCTCCAGAGCTCCTACCAGGCTTGGGACACCACCACAAGATTCCAGTGCTACATGTGGGCCCCAAGATGTCATTACACCAGGACATGGTTTGAGCAAATGCCCACTGCCTGGGAACACACACTACTGCCTAGATAGCCTCACCTAGCTGCCACTCGCAGCTCTGCAGAGAGGCCCTGGGCAGAGCAATCCCTACAATGCCAGCCTCTGTGGAGAGACTCTCATCCACCTCCCAGCTCGAGCTTCCTATAACTGTCTGGGAGAACACCCAGTACAAAGATTGTCCAGCACAGGCTTGAACAGTGGCAATCACTGGTGAATGAGAAGAATCAGAACAGTTGCATTACAAGCTTTTGGTGTGCCCATCCAGCCCCTGCCACATCAACATTCCAAACCAGGAATAAAAATACCATCTAGGGATCTCCCCTTCTTCTAATTAAGAAGAAGAGTTCCTAGGAAAGAGCAGATGCTCTGCAAACCTACGAGCTCTGGGTTGAGAAAAGAGGTTTCAGATGAGAAGGAACCAGCAAAAGAACCCTGGAAACATTAAAAAAAGAAAAACCCAAAAAACAGTTTGATACCCTCAGGAATCACAATGGAGCTATGGTAGTGAACTCCAACTGAAAGGAAATTGCTAAAATGACAGAAATAGAATTCAGAATATGAATGGCAAATAAGATGAATGGAATTGGAGAGAAAGTTAAAAACCAACAAAAAGAAACCAAAAAAAAAAAAAAAAATTCAGGAAATTACTGAAAAAGTCACAAAAGAGCTAGACAGTATAAGAAAGGATATAATAGACTATGGAGAAATGAAAGAGTTATTTAGAGAATTTCAAAACACAGCAGAAAGCTTTAGCAAAAGACTGAACCAAGGAGAAGAAAGAATCTGAGAGCTGGAAGACAAGGCTCTCAAGGTAACCCAGACATTTAAAGAGGCAGAGAAGAGAATTAAAAAGGCTGAAAAATCACTTAGCGAGATATGGGACTACATGAAGCAAACTAACATACTAGTTATAGGTATCCATGAGGGAGAATAAGAAAGAGCTGAAAGCACAGAAAATCTGTTCAAGGGAATTATTGTGGAAAACTTCCATAGCACCCCAGAGATCAACACATCTAGATAAAAGATGGTCATGAAACACTAGGAAGATTCATAGAAAATAGGACATCTGCAAGACACGTAGTCATCAACCTGGCCAAAGCCAAAATGAAGGAGAAAATTCTACAAGCATCAAGACATAAGCAACAAAAGACCTACAAAGCAAAAAGCATCAGACTAACTGCAGACTTCTCAGTGAAACTTTATAAGCCAGAAGTGAGTGGGGCCCCTCTTCAATTTCCTTAAATAGAACAACTGCCATCCTAAAAATTTTGTAGCCTGCAAACTAAATTTCACAATTGATGGATAAATTAAGTCTTTTCCAACAAGAAAACACTGAGAGAATTTGTCATGACCAGACCTGCCATATACGACATACTCAGAACTGCATTATACACAAATCAGCATATAGATAGCCACCAGTGGAAAATCACCCCAAAAAACTAAAGCTCTTATAAAACAACAGCACAAGAGGACAAACAAAGCCATAAAGTACTACTACCCAACATGACAAGCAGAACAGCATCCCACACATCAATTCTCTCTCTCAAGGTGAACAGTATAAATGTGCCACTCAAAAGACATAGGCTGGCTGAATAGATGAAAAAACACAACCCAAGTATCTACTGTCTTCAGGAAGCATATCTAAATTACAAGGACACACAGGCTCAATGTGAAAGGATGGAAAAAAATAATCCAGGCAAATGGAAACCAAAAGAGAGTAGTTATAGCCATTCTCATATCAGATTAAAATTGAGTTTAAATCAACAATGGTAAAGAAAGAGAAAGATGGTCATTATATAATGATAAAAGGAGCAAATCAACAAGAATACATAACAATCTTAAATATATATGCATCTAACAGAGGAACTCCCAGATACATAAAAAAAGTTCTACTAGAGCTAAGCAAGGAAATAAATACTAGCATCATAATTTATGGGGACTTCAACACCTCACTGTCAGAGTTGGAAAAATCATCAAAGCAGAAAATAAAGAAACACTGGATTTAAATGGGACCTTAATACAAATGGACCTTATAGGCATTTACAGAACATTCTACCCAAAAGATATTGAATATACATTCTACTCAACAGCACATGGGACATTCTCTAAGAAGTGATCATATCTTAGATCACAAAACATGTCTCAACAAATTTTAAAAAATCAAAATCAGACCATGTATCCCCTCAGATCATAGTGGAATAAAACTAGAAATTCCAAGAGAAACACACAATTCCACACAAAGTCATGGAAATAAAACAATCCGATACTGAACAATTATTGGGTCAATAATGAAATTCATATGGAAATCAAAAGATTCCTTGAACTGAATGACAGAGGGGACCCAAGCTATCAAAATTATGTGGGATTTAACAAAAGCATACCCAAGGGGGAAAATCCATAACCTCAAATGCCCACATCAAAAAGACAGAAAGATCATAAATTAACAACTTAATATCATTTTTCAAGGAACTAGTAAAGGAAGAGCGAAGCAAATCCAAAGCCAGCAGAAGAAAACAAATAACAGAGATCAGAGCAGAATTAAAGGAAATGGAAAATTAAAAAAAAAGATCAGCAAAACAAAAACTTTGTTCTTTGAAAAGATAAACTAAATTGATAACCCATTTGCTAGATTAACCAGGAATAGAATAGAAAGGACCCAAATAAGCTCAATCAGAAATGAAAAAGGAAATATTACAACTGATACCACAGAAATACAAAACATCATCTGTGAAAACTACAAAATCTCTACACACATAAGTGTGAATACATAGAGGAAATGGGCAAATACCTGGATACATACAACCTCCCAAGACTCAATCAGGAAGAAACAGAACTCTTGACAGACCCATAATGAGTAGAAATATTGATGTAGTAACAAGACAACTTCCAACAAAATAAAGCTCCAGACCAGATGGATTCACAGCCAAATTCTCCCAGCCCTGGAAAGAAGAACTGGTACCCACATTGTAGAAATTATTACATAACATTGAAAAGGAGAGATTCTTCCCCAACCCATTCTTTGAATATAGTATCACCTTGATACCAAAGCCAGGAAAGTACAGAACAAAAAAGAAAACTACAGACCAATATATTTTATGAATATAGACACAAAAATTCTTAATAAAATACTAGCAAACTGAATTCAACAGCACATCAATAATAATAATAATAATAATAATCCACCGTCAACAAGTCTGCTTCATACCAGGGATGCGAGGATGGTTCAACACACATAAATCAATAAATGTGATTCACTACCTAAACAGAAGTAAAAACAAAGATCATATGATCATCTCAATAGATGCAAAAAGAAGCATTCTACAAAACCCAGCACACTTCCATGATAAAAACCCTCAACAAACTAGGCATACAAGGAATATACCTCAGAATTATAAAAGTCATATATGTCAAACCCACAGCCAACATTGTAATCAATGGAGAAAAGTTGAAAGCATTCCCCCTAAGAACTGGAAAAATGCAAGTGTGCCCACTGTCACCACCTCTATTCAACATAGTGCTGGAAGTCCTAACCAGAGCAATGAGGCAAAAGAAAGAAATAAATGGTATTCAAATCAGGAAAGAGGAGGTCAAACTATCACTTTTTGCTAATGATATGGATATGATCTTGTATATAGAAAACCCCAAAGACTCCGCCAAAGGACTCCTGTAATTGATAAATAAATTCAGCAAAGTTTCAAGTTACAAAATCAATGTACACAAATCAGTAGCATTTCTATAAACCAATAACAGTCAAGTTAAGAGTCAAATCAATAAATCTGTAACACTTACAATAGCTACAAAGAAAATGAAATAAATGGAAATATACTTAACCCAAGGAGATGAAAAATCTCTATGAGGAGAACTACAAAACACTGATGAAGGAAATAGCAGATGACACAAACAAATGGAAAAGCATATCATGATCATGAATTTGTAGAATCAACATTGCTAAAATGTCCATACTATTCAAAGTGATTTACACATTCAATGCAATCCCCGTTTAAGTACCAATGGCATATTTCACACATCTGGAAAAAAAATAATTCAATGCTTTCTTTGGAACCAGAAAAGAGCCCGAATAACCAAATAATTTTAATCTAAAATAAAAAATCTGGAGGCATCACATTACCAGACTTCAAACAGTATGTAGTACAAGTCTATAGTAACCAAAACAGCATGAACTGGTGCAAAAATAGAGATATAAATCAATGGAACAGAATAGAGAACCCAAACATCAACCTATAGCTAATTGATCCCAACATCTACCTATAGCTAATTGATCTTTGAAAAAGCAGACAACAATGTATTTGGGGAAAAGAAGCCATATTCAGTAAATGATGCTGGGAATATTGGATAGCCACTTTCAGGAGAATGAAACAGGACCATTGTCTCTCTACATTCACAAAAACTAATTCAAGATAGATAAAAGACTTACATGTAAGACATGAAACCATATGAATTCTAGAAGAAAATGTAGGGAATACTCTTCTAGGCAAAGAATTTATGAGTAAGACCCCAATAGCAATAACAAAAATGAATAAATGGGACTTGATTACATTAAAAAGCTTCTGCACAGCTAGGAAAATAATCAACAGAGCAAATAAACAATATAAAGAATGAGAGAAAATATTCACAAATTATACAACTACACATCCAATAAAGGGCTAATACCCAGAATATACAAAGAATCAAACAAATCAGCAAGAAAAAAACAAACCCCATTAAAAAGTGGGCAAAAGAATCAACAGAGACATTTCAAAAGAAGATAAACAAATGGCCAAACAAACATAAGTAAAAATACTCAACATCACTAATCATCAAGGAAATGCAAATTAAAACAATAATGAGATATCAACTTACTGCTATTATAATTGCTTTTATTAAAAAGTCCCAAAACAATAGATGTTGGCATAGATGCAGAGAGAAAGGAATGCTTATTCACTGTTGGTGGGACTGCAAATTAGTAAAACTCCTATGAAAAACAGTATGGAGACTTCTCAAAGAACCAAAATTAGATCTATCATGTGATTCAGCAATCTTACTACCGGCTATCTACCCAAAGGTAAAGAAGCCATTTTATTAAAAAGTCACCTGCACTTGAATGTTTATTGTAGCACAATTCACAATTGTAAAGATCTAGAATCAACCCAAGTGCTCATCAGTTCATGAGTAGACTAAGAAAATGAAGTATATATATATATCATGGAATACTACTTGGCCAAAACAAAAAATGAATTTATGCCTTTTGCAGCAATTTGGAAGGAATTAATAACCATTATTCTAAGTGAAATATCTCAAGAATGGAAAAACAAACACCTCATATACTCTCTAATAAATTGGAATGAATTGATGAATACACAAGTATACAGAGAGAGTTAGAAGTCAATGGAAATCAAGCAGTGGGGAGGGTGGAGGAAGGGAGGGGCAAAAATCAACCTAATAGGCACAATGAACATTGTTCATGTGATGGGTACCTTTACAGCCCTGATTCAAGCCATGTAACAAAAACATTTGTGCCCCCATAATATTTTGAAATAAATAAATAGTGGACCAGAAAAAATAAAAATAAATAAATATGAAATATTTTCTTTAAAACTCTTGTCTGGTAATTCCAACATCTGCATCATTTTGAGATTATATTCTTTTAATATTTTCCCCTAGAAAATGGGTCGTATTTTCTCCTTTTTATATACATGACGTAATTTTAGATTATATCCTGGATATCATGAATCATGTCGTAGAGACTTTGGATTCTGATATATCTGTATGAGAGAGCTTAAACTCCAAGTTCTAGATTCATAGTTACTTTTTAATTTGTTTTTGTTTTACCTTAACTAGGCTGCTTAGAAGCTGCCTCCTGAATGTATAGTTCAGGAGTGAGCTGGCAATTTGAGCAGAGTTATATACAGAACTTAGACTCTATCTCTGTTGCTCTTTTCTTTCTAGGATTTCCTCTTCATTTCCAGTTCCTGTAAATGTCCCATATTCTATCTTCTGAGTCATCAATAATCTGAGATCTTTCTGATTTTACCAACTTTGCATGCCAACTGTTGCCTGCCCTTAGGCTAAAAGCCATACAAAATGATAAACTCACCTCATAATATTTCTTTCTTCTACATGTTGATGGCCCTTCACTATCTGGGCATTTGCTTTTCTCTCCAGTGCCATTGCTTTCCATATTCTGTCCAGAATTTATAGTTGTTATTTGCAAGAGGTTGGTCCAATAGGAGATACTCGGCTATTACTAAAAGTGAAAGCATGGCCATGTTTTCTGAAACAAATTCATATTTGTGTATGTTTGACTCCCCTTTACTCTGTAAGTGGAATAACTGTTCTGAGAAGCCAGATTCGTGAATCGTCAAGGTAGAACACTGCTGGAGTAGCTGAGCATTCCTTCTTCCCACCGTGTCCACTTAACTGCAGAATAGACTGCTATCTCCATCCATAGTTTGCCAGAGACATTCAAAATGGGTCAAAACGTTGCTGTTAGAATTTTAAAATAATTTCAAACCCCTCATTTATGCAAATAGGGGTAGATTAAGGGAGAGTTGGAATATAACCATCTGATTTTCAAAAGATGGGATTCTTGATTAACTGTCATGAAGCTGGTACAGTGATAGGTTCAGACTATGTCAGTATATCCCAAATTATGGTCATTGAGGAATTGTATCAGAAGCATCTGGAGTATTTGTTTAAGAAAGGAGATTTCCAGTCTACCCTAGACCTGCTGAAAAAAAAGTTCTGCAGATATCACATTGATATACAGATGATGGCTACATTTATTAAAGTTTGAGAACCACTGCTCTGTGCCAGTGGATCTTAAGCTTGGGTGACATTAGAATCATCTGGGAAACTTTTAAATCTTACAGATTCCTGACTCATCCTTAGGGGTTCTCTTTTCATTGCTGTGGTTTGAAACACAGACATTGGTATGTTTTTAAGGCTGGCTGGGTAATTTTAATGTGCCATTACTGCTGAAAACCACTGGGTTTTTTTTTGTTTTTTGGATTTTTTTTAATAGAATAATAATTGCTTTGAAGAACAGTTGCTCTCTAGAGGGCCAATAGAGTGGTTTCTTCCAAGACATTGAGGACAATGGGAAGAAAGACAAAACTAGTTAGTAACTCTCTCAGGATATTTAGGCAGGAAATATCCAAAATATGGATATGGAACTAACTTCAGGATACTCCTCTGACACAGGGGAATGAGAAGAGGTAATTTTGTAATGGCATTACTGATTTGAAAAGACTAGGTCAAGACTGAACATGTTTCTTTATTAAAGGAGTTTGAAGAACCCAATTTCTAAGTATCCTAGAGAAAGAGATAATATGCCACATTTCTCAAACTTATTTAATTATGTAATCTTTTTACCTGTACAACATTTATTAGCATCTTGCACCAAAAAAATATGGGAAATATTTGTTCTAGGAGGCATTCACATAGAACAAACATACTAGTTAATCAGTCCTTAGAATATTTTTATTTATGAGGTAACTGATAAGTTTTTAATATCTGCATTTTTTGTATCCTGGAGGTGTCTGGATCAGAGATACGCAATTATTTACTTAATAGCAACAATCAGCTCTGTTATCCTTTGCCCTCCTTGGGGTGACATGAAGGCAGATATCACCTGCATGTGCAAAAGGGGGTTTTGCACTACAGGTGAGGTACTCCAAAACCATACATCTCAAAACTTATATAGAAACTCCTCTCCCAGACAGGGGGAAAGAAAATTTTGATTTCTAATATCAACAATTCTTTCTGGGAAGAGATGGGGAAGATTCCTGGTGTTTACAACATTTTAAAATGTAAACAAATAGCTCTATGTTCTATTCTTTTATTACTGAAACATAAACATGAGTTTTCAGAGAAATGAAACTCTCCATATTTTTAGAGGCTTACATCTTAGCATTGATATTCAGTCATTCTTTAACCTATGTTGCTAGCAATCTTTGCTCAGAAAGTCCTGACCAGGCAAAAACATGAAAATATTTTTGTCACAGTATCATCTATTATCAATTTGGAACATCCTCACTCACTCAAAATATGTCCCTGATTCAGCAATATTTTTTAGTATCAATCCTACAAAAGCTATCCCTTCATGAAATGACTACCCAGAATAACTACAGGATATGCAGACAGACTTTCAAAGCACTTTTTGGAATAAAAAAATACGTAAAAGTAGATTGCCAATCTTCATGTAAAATGTTTACTTGTTTTTGTCCAATGTTATTTATCGACCAGCCCTATCTCTAAGACAACTCTCACCTCAAGTAATTTGAATTACTTCAAAGTCTTTATGTAATGAACTATAATGTAAATTAATGATTAATTTATTTAAGGTTACTAAACCCATCCTATAACCTGTTAAGTTCAATGTGGTGTTTCATTGATGCCTCTCTCATCTGTGAAAAATCACTTTTCTCCATACGTAGCACAATAACACTATCTACTTCCTTGATAAGGGCAGGAATTCCTAGCTTACATCTGAATTAATTTGTAGTCATATCACTTCTGTGGACATCTGCCTTGCTTTGAGGTTTCGGATAGAAGTGGAACTAAAAAATATACCCAAAAAATAGACAAACATTTCAGTTTCCTCAAAACTTTGGAAGCTGAGGGTTTACCTGTTGTTAGAGATTTTCTCATTCTATTTAATCTAGATATGGGCAACTAAGGACTCATCAATCTAAATTACTCAATCTCTCTGGAATGTAATTTCTTGATAAGTACACAGAAGATGTTAATAATCCATTGATGTTCTTGAAAAATTATAACTTGTGATGGTAATTTACATATTGTCCTAATTGTACTGTGATTTTTGTCCTTAAATGTTTTCAGTTCTCAAGAAGATATCATATAGTGTAATGGTAAATAGGGTAAGCTCTGATCCCAATTTGCATGGGTTGAAATCCTAGTTCTGCTATGTTCCAGTATAGTAGATATATTATTTAATCTCTTTACCATTCAGTTTCCTCATTAGTAAAATGAGGTTGTTGTTATTTATGTCCTAGAGTTATTATAAGATTAAATAAGTCAAAGTATGAAAAGTGTTGAAAACAGAGCATACCCCTTAGTACTCAATGAATACTGACAAATACAATACAAATTTTTTAAGTCTAGTTTATTTTATCTGAGTACACTGTGTTTTTACCATTGTTGAATCTGTATCTACAGCACTTTTTCAAGGTAATGTGGAATAAAATTTAATAAAAGCACAGTTTAGGAGCTTGAAATATACATGGAAACCAGAAATGTAAATGGAAAATTGGCTATTAGGCCTAATTCATTACATGAGAATTGGATATAAGTGATGGTAGCAAAGAATAGGAGATGAAGTGAATAAACTAGGCAGCAAATCGGCAATAGATTTTTACATAAAAAGAAATTAATAGGATTTAAACCATAAATCTCAACTGCGGGCAAAGAGTTAAGCTGAGACAAAAGGGACTCTCCTATGGCAGTGGCTATCACACAAGGGACTGTGTTGATAAATGTTGACAACTAAGAGTATTGCTATTTCTGCTGGTTCTTATTATCTCGATAGTACAGAAGTCACCTTTGCCCCTAAATTTTCTCACAGGCATTTTAAGGAGTTAGAACCTGTTGTAAAGATAATGTGGTAGAAAGAACCTTGCTAATATGTTCTCTCATAAGGAGAAAAGCCCTCACACTGCCTGGCCTATCGGCTTCCACCCCACCATCCCCCACGAAGGCTTTTGCATGCTGTGCACGTGAGTACTCTCCACACCCGTTCTGGGTCTGATGGCTTCCTTTGATTTTATTTGAAAATGCTTTTACTCACCCATGAGTTTATTCTGGGACAATTCTCAATTTTATTGTAAAAGTTTGTTTATTACTATTATAATTTCTAGGTAGTTTTTGATCTTTATCAATTTGAGGACCTTCCTCATGTCTTTAGTTAAGTACTTTATCTGTGTTTTAAAGGCTTTTATTCTCTCCACTACAATCGCACTTCCTTCCATTGATAAGAAATGCAAAGCTGTTTCATTTATTTATTTCTGTTTATTTACGGATGCCATTTCTATTCGTGTGTTAGTGTTTCCAGTTCATGTGTTGTATTATGCTGGACCTTCAGCAGAGATGCCTGGAGATGATCTCCAAGTTGCCTGTGCATTTTTCATTTTTTAAGTTGTCCTGTTTTATGTAATGTAGTGCACCAATTTAAATGAATGTTCAGTTGAATAATTTATATAGCTCATTTTTCTCAAGAAGTTCACTATATACATAATAGAAATTTATTGACTTTATAAAAAGAATTTACAATGTGTGAGTATTCTATTTAATAGCTACTATAAGCTATCTTTAGGCTCTATATGTAAACAGTTAATGATATAAATTAGAATTAAAATGTACTTAAAAATTGTATTCTGGAGAGTTATAAGCAGCGTGTTAATTAACTAGACTTAATTCTGATAAGAAATGATCCCTAGCTGCTATGGAAATGGCCAAAATCATGGCGAGGTACTTGATATCACTGTGATGCAGAAAGCCCAGATTGCTGCGCATTGGTAAATGCTACACAGGACTGCAGCTGCTACCTTAAAGATAAAATTGAGAAGGTCTCTTATTTCTAAGGTAGCTCATCAAAACATACTGTACATATTTCCGTAGGCCAGCCACAGGTGACCCAGTTGATCCCTAAGTGGTGTTAAATTTAAATCACAGACCGATTAGCAACTATATGTATAGAAATACGTGTGCTGTCTATGTGCATGTGTGAGTATGCCTGTGGCTATTTGCGTGCCTCGGGGGGAAAGGGCATGGAAGAGATTATAGTACAGCTGGCCAAAGACGTTATATTTTCCATGAATGCTTTCATGTAAGGGATGGGGTTTTACAACCACACCCTCTAATGGATCTGACCTGGCAATTTGTTGGATGCAATTTTTCCATATCAGTTTAAACTCCGTATCCCAAAACATTTGTGCTTGCATCCTCTAGCTCTAAATAAATCTTCTATTTTCATACCCCCATCAGAGCAGTTGGCCAACTGATACTTCAGAACAGCATTAGATGGCCAAATAAGTAGCACCATCTGCTGCAATTTAGAGGAATCCTCAGTGGTGCTGTGACAGCTGTCTGGTTCTGAGTCCTGAACACCAGAATTCATTTGTCAGAAAGGACATATATTCAGTATTAGAATGGCCATTTTCTATAAAAGGAATGATTTTTCTAGCAATACAATATCCTATTTTTATGAAGTTCAGATCTCTGGAAACCTTTGTCTATGTTTCAAAATATAGCTCTAAAATGTGGATGCTGACAAAATAGTTCTTCTGAACAATTAGATTTAAAGCTCAAACTTTCAAGACATGATTTCATGTATGAAAAGTCATTATACCTTCCTTAAGAGCCTAATTACATTTATTTAATACATGGTCCTTAATAAGCTTGATTATCTGCTTTGTGAGCATAGAGTGTCATAGAAACTGTAAGCTATTATAGAATTAGATACGGTAGGGTTAAGTGACTCAAACTCAATAATTAGAAGTAAGTAAAGAGTATGATTAATTATAAGGTAGAAAATATTAAAACATAGACCATGATTTTATAAACACTACAATGATACATTCATATGTTCTTTAATAAATATTTATTTACTATGATTCAAGCACTTTTCTAAACACCGGAGTACATAAAAAGGTTAGTAAAACAAGAACCTTGTACTGAGAGTTTGAAATGTAGTCAGATGGGATATCTCATTAATAATGCAAGGCAGATTATACAAATACTGTTAGAGGAACATACAATTTCACATGAGAGCTCAGAATAGGCTAAGATTACTTCAAACATAGGAAGATTCATTGAGGCTGAAGCATTTAAAACTGACTTTGAAAAAGTTTATATGATTTTTTTTCTTTATTGAAGTGTAATTTACATATCATACCTTTACTCCATTTTAAGTGTACAATTAAATGGTTATTAGTAAATTTTCCAAGTTGTACAGCTATTCACATAAATCAGTTCTAGAGGATTTCCTACCCCCTATTGAGACCCCTAATTCCTATCCCCCAATACATTTCAAGCATGCCCCTCCCCTTCACAGTGCCCACCACATCTCTCAGATGTGGGTCTACCCCCAAGCCCCGAATCCCTGGTGAACACCACCACCATTTGAGCCCCATAGTGTTAATCAGTCAATACCAGTTTGATGGCAAGTACATGTGGGGCCCATTCTTCCGGTCTTGTGTCACCTCACTTCGAATAATGGGCTCAAGCTTAATCCAGGATAATATAAGCGGTGCTAGCTCACTGTCGTTTCTTAAAATTGAGTAATAGTCCATTGTAAACATATACCAAATTTTAATAATCC
This sequence comes from Lepilemur ruficaudatus, assembly GCA_963574885.1. NCBI lineage: Eukaryota > Metazoa > Chordata > Mammalia > Primates > Lepilemuridae > Lepilemur > Lepilemur ruficaudatus. The sequence goes on from CAUYRT010084414.1 coordinate 28,584, forward strand.
ACTCATGAATTGACGGACACTTGGGTTGTTTCCACAACCTAGCAATAGTGAATTGTACTGCCATAAACATTCGTGTGCAGATGTCTTTATAATAGAATGTCTCATGCTGTTTTGGGTAGATGCCTAATAATGCTATTGCTGGATCAAATGGTAATTCTATTTTTAGCTCTTTGAGGAATCTCCAAATTCTTTTCCACGGAGGTTGCACTAATTTGCAGTCCCACCAGCAGTGTAAGAGTGTTCCTGTGGTAACCAAATATTCTTGCATTTTTACCTCTGCAGAGAATTATCTACATGGCAACCTCCCCATGTATTAATAAATCATAATTCTATTTATTCTAGACTTTGGCTGCCCGGAAATCTGGACTCTCCCTGGCTATGGTGATCAG
>CAUYRT010084417.1:0-12802 GCA_963574885.1 Lepilemur ruficaudatus
TTCCAGGTCTGAGGAGCTGGGCTGGCTTTATCACATATTAGTGGTGACCTTAATTACGCTATTTGGCCTCTTGGCTTCAAAGATGTTAATGATGTCTACTTTAACCTGGACAGCACTATAAAGATGTTTGTTTTATTTTTAGTTAGAGTGTGTGTGTGTGTGTGTGTGTGTGTGAGAGAGAGAGAGAGAGAGAGAGAGAGAGAGAGAGAGAGAGAGAGAGAGTATTTGAGGCTGATGTGACAGCCCCATCCTTGTCCCTTTTTCCACTTCTATCCAACATGCAGAACCATTTCAACCTAAAGTATAAACTACAGTGAAGCTTGTAAAAGTGCCATCCTGGGTGTGCACAGGTATCATAAGCTCCTGGAGGAAATACCAAATATTTTCTATTTCTGTTCTGCTCATGGATCACCATCCTCATGTCACCTTTTCTCAATTCTGTCCTCAGGGATGTGTTCTTTTTTTTTCTTTTTTTTTTTTTTTTGAGACAGAGTCTGACTCTGTCATTCTAGGTAGAGTACAGTGGCATCATCATAGCTCACTGCAACCTCAAACTCCTGAGCTCAAGCAATCCTCCTGCCTCAGCCTCCTGAGTAGCTGGGACTAGAGGCATGCACCATGATGTCCTGCTAATTTTTCTATTTTTAGTAGAGACAGGATGTCACTATTGCTCAGGCTGGTCTTGAACTCCTGAGCTCAGGTGATCCTCCCGCCTCAGCCTCCGTGCCCAGGATTATAGGCATGAGCTACCGTGCCCAGCCCAGCAATGTGTTCTTTCTTGGGCTGAGCTCCAGGGACCAGGTGTATAGATCTAAAATGGACCAGGTCCCTGGCCTGACTTAGAAGACGGTGCAGGGGTAAGTATCAGAGTTGTGGTCAGGACTCAGCCTGGTTACAGGGGACATGGCTGGGAGGTGGAAAGAAGCGAAGGTAAGTCCTGGAACAGTAGGCTTAGGAAGCAGAGAGGTCCTTAAGCTGGAGACAGGAGAAAAGACCTGATTTATTTGTCCCAAAAACCATTTGAAATAAATCAGTCCCTTTTATAAGGAGACAACCTAAATTTACACTTCTAATGTCACCACCAAAGAACCTATTTGCTCTAAAGGGCTGAGAACTTTAGTTGGTTTGATTATCCATTGAGGGAGATGTATCCTCTGGGCAGACTTCGTTAGTGCCTTTTCTGTGGATAATGCTGTGCCTTCTAAGTGGGCTTGCATCTGTTTGAGGAGCTCAGGTTTTTATTTCACCTTTACTTGGAGCATGTAGATTACCTAGCTCCTTGTGCTTTTATTCATTGTAGTTTTTCTCCTCAGGAATTTTGCAGTTCCTGGACTGGAAAGGGATTGGGTGGGGACCTGAGGCTTGCCTCTGATAGGCTTGACTCCTCTCCATAGATGAAATGTGATATGCCTTGATACTCATTTCTCTGGGCCTGCATCAACAAGTTTCAGGTCATAATCGGCTTTGTGAGTTACAGAAATAAGACTTGACCAGCCTTTTTGAAATTAGGGTATTTGTCAGGTCACACCTGATGAAGAAAACATCAGAAGTATGAACATTAATATAGAAATTACTTCAGACTGAATGTTGGTTGGTAGATTCATTCATTGCATTCAAAGATATTTATTGAATGCCTGATATTAGGAACTGAGGTAATAAGAAGGAATAAGATATTTTCTCTTTTCTGAAGAGGCCCAGAGGTGCTCAGGAGGCAGTGAATTACCTATGGGAAGTGTGATAAGTACTAGGGACATTTCGCTTTGCGTTAGGGACGTTCAGTGCAACTCTGCAGCCAAAGGTGTCTATATCCAATATTGTCCTTTAAACAGGAGTCTTTTTAATGAACAATTTGATATGTTGGCTAAGCGGAGGTTTGTTCTTCTAGGTTGACTATTCCACTGCGTGTGGTTATTTTGATCTATGTCAAAAACAACCTGTGTCCTTCACCCCAAAGAAACTAAAATGGGCTGGTCTGTGTTCCCCATTCAGACTTAGAAGCACTATAGATATTATATATTGTTAAGTTTGAAATGCTGAAGAGAAAATTTTCAGTTTAGAATGCAATCAGCCAATTTTATTTTTTTCTGGAAGAGCTAAATATATAAGATATGGTACACTTTTACATTTCCCCATTTTTGGGAAAAAAAACCCTATTCTCTATTAATTAGTGTGATGATTTTTTCAAAGGTGACAAGGAAAGTGTTTTAGGTTCGTTCCTATTTAATGTGGTTTCTTGAATGAATATTTATTCTGAGATGTGAGATCTGCCTATTTCTTATTAAAAAACCAAATGAGAATTCAAAGTGTGTGTGTGTGTGTGTGTGTGTGTGTGTGTGTTAGTGATGGTGGGGGCCCCCATTACTTTCCAATGCATCAGTATAACTCCTCATTCTTATTCATTATTATTCACTTGGTTCCTCTTACAATATGAATAGAAGGAGAAAAACATTTATAGATCACTTAAAACATTTTACTAAAAGAAAGGGAACAAATTAGCCCACTTGAATCACTAGCTTTGCAGAGGAGAATGAGCAGAAGATATATTTAATCTTTCATCAGAGACTTTATTTGAAATTACTAATATACAGTTCCACTCAGAACAGTGCTAAATGAGTTATTAGAACATTTAAACAAGATCATCATTGTTTTTATTAGCAGCATTATTCCTAACTCCTTTTGTTAGAAAAACACCCTGCAGTGTGTGCAGATCTGTTTAATTGCAATGCTTTTACATTTTCTCTCAAATGTAGTTGACTTATTTTATAAATATTTCAAGTACATAATTGCTATTTTGCTTTAATGAAAATCACAAATGTATTTAGATAATCTAAGGGGTTATAATATATTTGCTCCTGTGTCAGGTTTATAGAAGAGGTAAGTATGACTTATTGACTTTATTGACTATGATCCTAAGGGAGGCTCTTTCACCCCCAGGATCCCTCTTTGTAGTGAAAAGCTGAGGCATTGGGCAGATTTGGGCTTCAAGCCCAGTTCTTTTATTTACTAGTTGGGTGACCTTGGGCAAGTTCTTTACCTTCTTTGAGCTTCTGGAATGTTTTGTAAAATTTATTGAGTATAATAATATTGAATTTTGTAAATCAATAAATGTGATTCACCAAATAAACAGAAGCAAAAACAAAGACCATATGATCATTTCAGTAGATGCAGAAAAAGCATTTGAGAAAATCCAGCACCCTTTCATGATAAAAACCCTCAATAAACTAGGCATAGAAGGAACATATCTCAAAATTATAAAAGCTATATATGACAAACTCACTACCAACATTGTAATGAATGGGGAAAAGTTGAAAAGCATTACTACCAAGAGCTGGAACAATGCAAGGGTTCCCCCATCACCACTTCTATTCAACATAGAGCTGGAAGCCCTAGCCAGAGCAATCAGACAAGAGAAATAAATCCAGGGTATTCAAATCGGGAAAGAGGAAGTCAAACTATTGCTGTTTGCTGATGATATGATCTTATATCTAGAAAACCCCAAAGACTGCACCAAGAAACTCCAGAAATTGACAAATAAGTTCAGAAAAGTCTCAGGATATAAAATCAATGTACACAAATCAGTACAATTTCTATACACCAACAACTGTCAAGCTGAGATTCAAATAGAAGATTTGATTTGACTCTCAATACCATTGACAATAAAATTCACAATAGCTATAAAGAAAATAAAATACTTAGGAATAACTTAACCAAGAAGGTGAAAGAGCTCTACAAGGAAAACTACAAAACACTGAGGAAGAAAGTGCAAACAAATGGAGAAACATATCCTCTTCATGGATTGGTAGAATCAACCTTGTTAAAATGTCCACACTACCCAAAGTGATTTACAGATTTTTAATGCAACCCCCATCAAAATACCAACAACATATTTCACAGATCTAGAAAAAATAATTCTATGTTTCATTTGGAATCAGAAGAGAGTCCGAATCACCAAAGTAATCCTAAGCAGAAAGAACAAAGCTGGAGGCATCACATTACCAGACTTCAACCTATATTACAAGGCTATGGTAACCAAAACAGCATGATATTGGTACAAAAATAGGGACAGAGACCAATGGGACAGAATAGAGAACCCAGATATAAAACCATCTACCTATAGCCAACTGATCTTTGATAAAGCAGACAATAATAGAAGCCCTATTCAATAAATGGTGAGGAGAAAATTGGATTGCTACATGCAGAAGAAGGAAACAGGACCCTTATCTCTCACCACACAAAAAAATTAATTCAAGATGAATAGAAGACTTAAACTCAAGGCGTGAAACCATAAGAATCCTAAAAGACAATGTAGGAAAAACTCTTCTGGACACCAGTCTAGGCAAAGAATTTATGACTAGGACTCCAATGGCAATTACAGCAGCAACAAAAATAAATATATTGGACTTGATTAAATTAAAAATCTTCTACACAGCTAAGAAAATAATCAACAGATCAAATAGACAACCTACAGAATGGGAGGAAATATTCATAATCTACACATCCAATAAAGGGCTAATATCCAGAATCTACAAAGAACTCAAACAAATAAGCAAGAAAAAACAAACAACCCTATTAAAAAGTGGGCAAAAACATGAACAGACGTTTTCCAAAAGAAGATAGAAAAATGGCTGACAATCATGAAAAAATGGTCAACATCACTAATTATCATGGAAATGCAAATTGAAACCACAATGAGATATCACCTTATTCCTATTAGAATGGCTTGTGTTAAAAAGTCCAAAAGCAATAAATACTGACATGGATGAAGAGAGAAAGGAATGCTTATACACTGTTGGTGGGACTGCAAATTAGTACAACCCCTGTGGAAAACAACATGGAGATTTCTTAAAGAACTTAAAGTAGACCTACCATTTGATTCAGCAGTCTTGCTACTGGGTATCTACCCAAATGAAAAGAAGTCATTTTATCAAAAAGACACTTGCGCTTGAATGATTATTGCAGCACAATTAACAATCACAAAGATGTGGAATTGACATAAGTGTCCATCAATTCATGAGCAGATTAACCAAATGTGGTATATGTATATCATGCAGTACTACCAAGCCACAAAAAGGATGAATTAATGCCTTTTGCAGCAATGTGGGAGAACTGGAGACCATTATTCCAGGCAAAGTATCTCAAGAATGGAAAAACAAACACCACATGTACCTTCTAATAAATTGGAACTAACTAATGGGCATACAAATGCACAGAGGGAGGAAAAGTCATAGGAAATCAAGCAGGGGGAGGGAAGAAGAGGGAAGGGCAAAAGCCCACCTAACAGTTATAATGAACACCATTCGGGTAATGGGCACAATTACAGCCCTGACTCAAGCCCTGTATCAAAAACATTTGTATCCCTTTAATATTTTGAAATAAAAAAGGAGATGTAACACTTTAAGTTACAAGAACATATATGCAAAACACATCACAATCTACAAATATTTGAAAAAAATAAAGCTGAACTTGCCAGAATGATGTGAAGATAAATAGATAACATTAAGCACCTAACAGAGGGACAGGCAAATAACAAGTACTCAATAAATGTTAATTTCTTTTCTTATTGGCTATTTTTGATTGCTAAGGAGATTCTTGAAGTTCTGATCCCAGTTGTCCATCAAGGTCCATCTGTTTTCCTTTATTATGGGGGTTAAGAGCTCCCTGATTTAGTCTAGGACCATCTCTTCTATGTGCTGTGCAAATAAAAGTGTGTCTTTATCCATATTCATTCTTGTCTTTGTGGCTCAACTCTGATCACAATTACAAATGTGAAGCTATGGTGCTCTTTTGGAATGGAGAAAAGTGGAACAGATGTATAGAATTCAGGGCTTAGCTAAGGGTGCTGGGAAGTTTGCATGAGGTGGACCAGCTGGGAAGCTAGAAAAGCAGATGTCTCTGCAAGGATGTGGCCTGGGGTGGTGGTGGTGGTCGTGATGATATGGGCTGGTCCAGAAGAACACAGGGCACAGTCTTTATTGGGACAGAGGAAGCTATGTGCATCTACAAAGAATCCATCCCATAGCCGGTGATCACTGTTTGCTTCTAGAAAATATCTGGAAATTATTCATGTTCTTATCACTTAGCCCTGTAACACTGCCCACACAATGCTCACTGACAGTTTGAAATGAAATTGGTTGCTTCAGTTAATGACACAGTCAGGTGACTTCTCATACAGACACATCTTTCTTAAGGCCTCATGTTGGAGAAGATGAGTTGGCATGATTTGGTGGCTTTCATGTGATGCTGTCCTGTGAACACAGGAATAACCTTGCCTTGAATGCAAGGCCTTGAAAATGTGGGATGTAGAGAGCTTTCCCTGGTACTATTGTCCAGAGAATGAGTAGAAATTACTTAACTTGGTTGCTATTTGTCCCATGCTACTTCCTTGAACAAATTTTTAACCCACCTTAGAGTTGTGGTGGAAACTGAGGCAGCAAGCCAAATCTTGACTGTCTATCAGTCATTTCTAAGATCTGGAGAGACCAAAGAATGACCTGGGAATTTCTGCTCATACCAGGATGAGCTTATAGGATCACCAGGTCTTCCTGGGAGTGAAACTCTTTTCTGTACTTCTCACAGAGCCCAGAGCAGCACCACAAAATAGTTGCTCACTATGGATCAACTTTTTGGATGAATGAAGGTTTCTTTGGGATAGGCTCTTTCATAATTGCCACTTACACTGGTGGACAGCTGTGCTCTCCATTGCCGTCACCATCAATAACATCATTGTAATTGTCATTGACAGGAAACATCTATTAAGTACTATCCAGGGTGTTGTGCAAAGTAAAATTAGAGACAGAATCTAAACAGAATTTTTGAAGGCAATGATCCAATTTAGTTGACTTTTTATTTCTAGACCCTAGCACTGTACCTGTCACATAGTGGAGGCACAATACGTTGTTGAATGATGATTAAGAACAGATCAGTAAAAGAGCTGCAGTAGCTGAGGAACAACATGTTCCATTTCCATTTTTTCCTTTCTTTTTATCAAACCACCTCCCCAGCACCTCCCACCCCACATCTGAAGGAACTCTGTTTTTCTTTAGTTTGAGAACGGAGTCTGTCTTGTGTCTCAGTACAGCTACTTGGATCTGTTAAGGTGAACACAGGGTATGGCGCTGCTGTAATGTTATGATTTTGGCTGCCTTGGAATTTAAAGGAAGAATTCTTTCTAATACTAGAAATAGATTAATATCCAGCTCCTGTTCTTTCTCTGTGCCCAGAACACCCACTGAAGTCAGGAGGGGCTGGGAGTGTGTGGGAACAGTGGAATGGAGGCCTTTGTCTGTTAATTTGAGTTTCATTCTGTCATTTCTCTCCAAAGGTGATTCTGAAAAATGAATGCATTTATGGGGCTATTAATAACCATATTCCTCCCCTAATCATTATGATTAAGTCGTTGGAACTGCCAGGTGCCTGCAGCTTCCATCACAAAGCCCTGAACAATTTTGCTTTACCGTTTGACGACACCGAGATGCTTTAACTATGCCAGGGGAGTTGCTGCTGATTTCTCCTTCTCCTGTCAGTCGATTTAAATTCATACTGAAAACAGAGAGTAAAGTTTAAAATAACATTCTAAATCATAAAAGTCATTTTTCAGTTAAGGAACAGTAAGTCATCTTTCCTTTTATTATACTATTCCCAAGGAAGGTTTTATGGTCAAAATGTCACAGCTGGTTTTTTCCACATTTTCTCTTCTTCCATCCTGCATGTTTCATGATCCAATCATCCACTGCAGCCTGCAATTCCTGAATACTTGCATTCTCCCCATTGTACCTACTGCAAAAATGTCCCATATGTTTATGAATTAACTCCCCACACCGCAATTTGCCAGTTCACACCTGCAGTGCTACAGAGCAGGTAAGAGTACACACCCTGGAGAAAGACGGCCCCACTCTGAGCCCCAGCTCTGCCATTTACTAGGTGTGGGACCCCGGGAAAATTCCCAGCCTCACCAAGCCGTGGTTTCTTCATATGAAAATTGGAATCATAATATTACTTACCTTCTAGGTTGGTGATGAAGATTAAAACTTTTCTGGGACACCGAAAGTGTTCAATAGATGGTAGTTTTGTTATTTGAGAGAGAGAAAAGAGCACTCCCCAACGTCCAGGCGCTGGACTGGCAGACAGAGATCTTGGTGCTCCATTGCAATAAGCATTTTCATGAGACATCAACATCAGATAAGGCCACTCTGTGACCATGAAGGATTAAGAAAAAAAAAAAAGACCACTGTGTAATCACGTTTGAACACAGACAAAATATGGACATTGTCCAATCCACAAACATGACCAAACATCCCTTTATTTTGGTTAATATGAATGACTGATGATTCTTTGCCTGTTACTTCTTTAGCCTGGCTCTACTCTTGCCTCTTTCCAGGTAAGATTTATTAAGACACCCAGTCACAGAAGTCCCCCTGCTTCCTGATAGCATCCAATCCAGATCAAAGCCCACTTCCTTAAACCCTCCTCCAAACCATCTAACTGGACCGCAATTCTGTAATAAGAATTACAGAACATTTAACATTTCTTACTGAGACACCCCATGGTTTTCACTGTGTGTGTTCTCCCTCACTGCAACATGCAATAAACCCAACTTACTCAACTACAAGCATATTTCTGGTGCTCTCTGGCTAGAGGGCATTGACAATTACTCCTTGTGATAGCCACAAGTCACAAAATTTAAAGTCATATATCATACAGCAATGGAAAGGATACTTTGTGACCTTGGACAAGTTATTTAATGTCTCTGTTGGTTTCTCATTTGTAAAAATTAGGGGATTGGGCTCATGCATTGTATGGTTCTTTTCAGCAACAACATGTCCATGAATATCTTTGTCAGACACTTACCAACATTCGGAGTGCTATGGAACAGATGTAATTAAAACGGGGATGTCCTTAATTCTTATCATTCATAGCTTGCCAAAGAGAATCCCATAATTACCAACCCAATTTCTCCCCTCTTTCCACCTCTTTATGAAAAAGAGCTCCGTCATTATGGGAGATAGGCTAATATGCTGAGAGTAGAGGGAGGAGAAGGAAAGAAAACCACTCAGGCTAGGGATGGGGCACAGTTTCTGGGGATCACAGAGTGGTAGAGAGAGACATGAAAACATGAGAGGGAAATAGATGAGAGGAAACAAGGAAAAGAAGAAAGTGTCATGTAGATCATGTATTTGGATCTCCCTTATTGCCTTTAAAAAGAAACAAGTAAATAATAGGGTTGATTATTGAGTAATTCAGGTTGTTGAATGATGCTCCCCAAAGGGAGCACTAATAAAAAAATGGAGCCTCTGATTTTATTAGGATTTGGGGTTTATATTTCTTGTATAGTCGGAAAACCCACCAAAGAAGGGGGTCTCTTTCTCCTGGAGGTTTTTTGCCATTTTATAGTTAATAAAGGGAAGAAGCAGCTTCTTTCTCAAACATTCCCAGCATGACCCAGGATTTAACCATACACAGCACAGCGTCTCCTAGTCTCCAATCTGAAGGACCCAGAGCCCAGCCTCTGTGTGGGTGATAATGAGAATGTGCTTAAACAGAGCACATTAAATGGAGCTGAGTGTAGAGGCAGAAATTAGAGTCACTAGTTGAAAGGCTCATGAAGCGTAGTTAATTGAAGCTTTTCATTTGCATGGGAACCCAAAGACGCTACTCTGTCATATCCAAGTAGTAGGATAACCAATCATTCTGGTTTGCCCATGACAATGGGGTTTCCAGGGTGTGGAACTCTCAGTGCTAAAACCAGGACATTCCTTGGCAAACTGAGATGAACTAAGCATTCCTGTTCCTTCACAACCTCAACTTTCCTTCATCTTTTTATTGTGTTACAAAGAGAATGCTTCTTTCTAACATGCTCCTTGTACACCAGACCTCTGATAGATCATGGAATTCCAGAACTGGAAGGGGTCCTTCTGTGTCATGAAGTTATCCACCGCCTTCCAGCAGGTTTCACTCAGATGGTCTGTTCAGATCATCTGCTCCTAAGGAAACATGTGCTGAGTAAGAGTGCACAGATAATGAACAGTCTGATGCATTTCTATTATTCTTACTATTTGTTATTTGAATTCCTTTTATTTTATGCATTTCATTCGTTCTCTTTTTCTTACCCATTTTTATGAGATTGGAAGAGAGATGTGGCTGCCACAGTTTTTGCATGGAAATTATGAGGGTGTCCTAGAGTTTAGAATTGCAGAGCCCTTAATATTAACAGGAGACATGGTTTGGGTGGGGTGGGGGAGTATTACTGCTTTGTATTGGGAAATTTAAATAAAAATTTCCAGGAAACACAGGCCTAAATTGAGAGTTTAGTTTAGAAGTTTCCCCAAACTGCTATTAGAACTATAAGGTGATTGGCCTGTCTTGTTCTTAAAGATGAAAGTTGCTGATATTTCATATCCTGCTGCTTTTGCTTAAATGTGGCTGAATTCTGATCTTTGGTTAATTCTTTCTTTTCTTTTGAGACAGAGTTTTGCTCTGTTGCTGAGGCTGGACTACAGTAGTGTCATCATAACTCACTGTAGCCTCAAACTCCTGGGCTCAAGTGATGCTCTTACCTCAGCCTCCCAAGTAGCTGGGCTACAGGTGTGTGCCACTATGCCTGGCTCATTTTTCTATGTTTGATTTTTCTCTTGTATCCTACTCAGATGTGAATGGGTCTCAATAATTCTAAAGGATTAGGAAATGGAATTCATTTTCTTTTGTAAATATATTACTCTTTTCTATTTCACCTGGGGTAGAATTTCTAATCTCAGTTGGTCAACCTGCTATTGGGTCCCTGTCATGTTAGCTTGGGTAACTATAGAGAACTAGTTCAGATACTCTGTACAGAATTCTATTTATCAAATTCTGGATCCCAGATCTTGGCTTAGTTTAAGACTCATGTATCTATATCTGTATCTATCTATCTATCTATATTTGTTGTTGTTATTGTTAGATAAATTGTCCCAAAGTTTTATAACCAGTACATGTTTACTATAGTAAATTTGTAAAATATAGAAAAATAATAGAAAGAAGAAAAAAATTACTCTGATTCCACTTAAATATTAATACAATGAGGGTATTTCTTTCTGATGTTTATTTCTATGTAACGTTGCTTGCTTTACATATTACAATATTGCATCCTATTTTTTCCCTTACAATGATAACATAAGCATTATTCCATTTCACCACGAACTCTTTTTGAATACCATGTTTGATGGTTGCATACCATTCCATGCGATGCTGTAGCATTTCAAGTAAGACATAGCTTGGTGGAAGAGACAACAACATTCACATGGAGTAAGCTTAGAGTCTATTTCCAAATTAGGCAAGAATGTAAAATCTGTTGGACTGCAAGTTGTTCTGAGAAGGTGGGAGCAGATGCAGTGCATCTCAGCATTGCTTTTCTTGCTCTGTGCCGATCCTGGTGAGGTGCATGGCTGCAGCTGATACTTTTCCTGGTGAGTCTCTGCATTTGGAAAGCTCCACAACACTTTACCACCCTTTGGTATCCTTCACGTTAGAATTTACTCTAACAAACTATCCACTTTTATTGAAGATAATTTGAACTTTTCTGGAACTAAGCTCAGCAAAGAATAAGTGACATTTTTGTCTTAAAGAATGTCAGGAATCAGGCCGGGCGTGGTGGCTCACGCCTGTAATCCTAGCACTCTGGGAGGCCGAGGTGGGCGGATTGCTCAAGGTCAGGAGTTCAAATCCAGCCTGAGCAAGAGCGAGACCCCATCTCTACTATAAAATAGAAAGAAATTAATTGGGCAACTAAAAAAAAAAATATGGAAAAAAAAATTAGGCAGGCATGGTGGCGCATGCCTGTAGTCCCAGCTACTCGGGAGGCTGAGGCAGAAGGATCACCTGAGCCCAGGAGTTTGAGGTTGCTGTGAGCTAAGCTGACGCCACGGCACTCACTCTAGCCCAGGCAACAGTGTGAGACTCTGTCTCAAAAAAAAAAAAAAAAAAAGAATGTCAGGAGTCATTTTATTGTCTCGCAGCTACAAATTTACTCTTCATTGCCTGCTCTGAGAAAATAGTTACGGGCCCTTTAAATATTTTTCTTTGCTGGATAGCAGCATGCTAAGCTTTGGCAGTAGAGGGCGCTTGAGAGACATTGCGTGAGGAAAGGTTTTGCTTCCTAGTCTGACCTGATTCCCAGGCAGGCTCCTCAAGTGATTGTGGCTTCTCCGACACGTGGCTCCTGCTGTGCATGGCAGCCAGCAGCACTGGTGGCCAGCAGCTTCCGCTTTCACCTCTTCTTGGATGATTTTGTAGTGGAATGCTCCAGTGGGACATCTCCCTGTGAACAGTTTTCCTGACACCCTAAACAGTGGATTTCCAGCAGGCTCCAGAGAGCAGGTTTCCAGCAAGTTTTGCCAGCATGACACCACAGCGATTTGTCTGCCATTCACTGAGCCAGGACTGCACCCTCTCCAGTGAGGTCTCGATTTGAGCTCTGGCTTGGGGAGAGGGTGAGCATCCTTCCTTGGGCTCTGTCTCTCAGCCCTGGGGCAGTGCCGCTTCTTGTTCCCTTATTCTTTGGTGTTCTCTTTACTTCCTAGTAGCCAATTCCTTGTTACTCCAATATCCTGTTGTAGTTTCATAGTTCTTTTTTTTTTTTTTTTGAGACAGAGTCTCACTCTATTGCCCGGGCTAGAGTGAGTGCCATGGTGTCAGCCTAGCTCACAGCAACCTCAAACTCCTGGGCTCAAGTGATCCTACTGCCTCAGCCTCCCGAGTAGCTGGGACTACAGGCATGCGCCACCATGCCCAGCTAATTTTTTCTATATATTTTTAGTTGGCCAATTAATTT
>CAUYRT010084421.1:0-12845 GCA_963574885.1 Lepilemur ruficaudatus
AAAATATATGTAAAAAATTAGCCAGGCATGGTGGCACATGCCTGTAGTCCCAACTACTTGGTAGGCTGAGGCAGAAGAATCGCTTGAGCCCAGGAGTTTGAGGTTGCTGTGAGCTAGGCTGACGCCACAGCACTCTAGCCCAGGCAAGAGAGTGAGACTCTGTCTCAAAAAAAAAAAAAAAATTAATGCTATAAAGATACAAAGAACTTAAGTCAATTCTTTAGGGAACAAAAAATCCTAAGACAAACTGAAACATGGGAAAATACAAGGAACAGATAACTCGTGCACAAAATAGTGATAAAGTTATTACTTATGTTTAATTGTATCAATACCCAAGTTTTCAAAATGTTTGTCTCTGGCACCAAAGAATTTTCCCCTGCAAAATTGGCAAAGATTTCACAATGAAAATACTCAGTGTTGCTACCTGTATTGCTCCTCATTTAAATCCCCAAGGAACTTTATGACTCCCATATGGTATAATTTTCTCTAGTTTTATCCCTCTACTGCAGAGATTCTTAATCTTTTATGAACATGAACCATTGGACACTTTGATAAAAAACTCTCCTCAGACAAATGCACCTGCACACCAATTTTGTACACTATTTCAAGAGGTTCATGGTCACTACGCAAGGCTGGTTGAGAATACCAGCACTACTAAATTTTTAACTCTTTTTGGTCAGGCCCTTTTATTTGTCTTTATGATCCACAAAGTGCCTACTGCAATATCTTCCAAATTAAAAGATGAAGTAAATAACATCATTTTTATGACTAGCTCAGAAAAAGCTAGAAAAATATGTTCACGTTTAACATTACCAACATCTTACTAACCTTGTCGCATAATAGCTGCCTTTTCATCATATTAGAAACCTATTTTAAGCCTCAGGGAACAAAATAGCCTGTGTTGGTCAGCTATTCCAGCATTTTCATTGCTTTTTAATGCCACAATTTTTGTCACTACCTCTCTGTGAAGAATCTTTTTTTTGTGCCCAGAGGCAATTACAATACAAATCAGCATATCACTGTAGCAATAATGTTATACATTTCAGTAGCCATGTTGGGTAAGGCACTTTGAGTTCTTTCATGTATTCATTTCATCAGCAAAAATGGATTGACACAATGCTCAGCCTTGGCAACCCAGATTTTTATAAATTTTTATAAATTACACACATTGACCTCACAATCAGGGGGAAGAAAACACATATGAACACATAATTTTTACTTCTGCTGAACCATACACATCTAAAACACGGACAACTGTGTTGTTCATTATCATAACCACAGTGCCTGGCACTCCAGGGACTGAATTGATGAATACTGGGAGAGATGTATGAAAAAAGTGCTGAGTTCAGCTTCCCATTAAACAGATGGTTTGAATCAAATGTGACTCCAACCTATAAAACTTCAAGTACTCATTTGAAAACTTCATACACATTCCTTCCAGAATGACTTGGCTTCCTAGTTTAGCCAGTAATAAAGCACAGAGTACCTTCTCTGGCAGAATTTCCATGAATCATCACTGCACAATTCAGTGCCTGCCCTTGCGTTACCCAGCCCCAAACATACTGCCCATGGGGCATTCACCCTTAGATGACTCCCCGGCTCCAGGACTTCTGTCCTGTACTATGTCACACTTGCAGCTGAGATTTTAGTTGCCATGCTTGGTAAGTCAAAGTGAGTGTTCACTCCTCCCCTGTGCAGGGTGTCGCCCTAAAAACCAAAGGCGTGGTAAGCTTCTCTACAAAGTAATAAGCACGCTGTAAACTCTATGTCCTGCCAGAGGACAGGTTGCCATGAAAAGCAGAGTGCAGGAGGTATTTCCAGCAGGATAGCTGACCCATAAAAGCTAATGTTGAGTTAGCCTACCTCTGGCCCCTCTCTCCTCCCCAATTCACTGCCCACCTATTGGAGTTAGCCAGGAAAGAAACCTAAAGAAAGCACCTCGCTCTTTCTCTTTTATTAGTCTAATATCAAGGAGCAAGCAAACTAGAGAGAAAGAATACTCTTAAAGGGTAGTGCAGGGATGGAGGGCTACTTTTCCATATATCAACATTATTTGATTTGTTCCAGAAATACTAATTAAGCACATACAATTTGCCAGGCAATGTTTTCTATGCTGTGGATACAAGAATGATAAAAGAGTCAAAAATTCCTGCCCTCATAAACTTTATATTCTAGTAGGAAAGAGACAATAAACAAGATAAATAAAATACATACATTGCTATGTTAGATAATAACTACTTAGCAGAAAAATTAACTACAGAAGGAGAATATAAAGTTTCTGGAGGAGGCATTGAAATTTTAGAAAGGATGGCTAGGAAAGGCTGGCTAAGAATGTGACCATGAGGCAGAGACCGGAAGAAAATTAGGGATTTAGTCATGTATATCTTTAGAAGAATAGCATTTCAGGCAGATGGAAGGCTTATCATAATTCCATAGTATTTCAGACAATGTGATACTGGTAGAGGAATAAACAAATCAAACAATGGAACAGAGCAAAAAACCTAGAAATGGTCCCACACCTTTGAAGAAACCTAGTATATGACAGATCCATGGTATAAATCAATGAAAATAAGACAATTAATTCTAAGTGTGCTGGAACAAATGGCTATGTGTGGTTAATATTTCTTCCCATCAATTGGAAATGATCTGAGAACTTACACATGCAAAGCAAAATTTTACAATTTAGAACAAATATACAGATAGTCTTTATGGTCTTGATGCAGCAAAGAATTTCTTAAACAAGACATTAAGAAAAAGCTACAAGCAGTTCTGGAGATGGATGGTGGTGATGACTACACACAGTGCGAATGTACTTAATGCCATGAACTGTACACATAAAAGTGGCTAAAATAACTTTTGTGTTATATATATAAAAAACACATTTTTTAAAAAACACAAGCTAAAAAGGGAAAGATTTGGCCGGGCGCGGTGGCTCACGCCTGTAATCCTAGTACTCCGGGAGGCCGAGGTGGGCGGATCGTTTGAGTTCAGGAGTTCAAAACCAGCCTGAGCAAGAGCGAGACCCCATCTCTACTAAAAATAGAAAGAAATTAATTGGCCAACTAAAATATATACAAAAAATTATCCGGGCATGGTGGCACATGCCTGTAGTCCCAGCTACTCGGGAGGCTGAGGCAGGAGGATTGCTTGAGCCCAGGAGTTTGAGGTTGCTGTGAGCTAGGCTTGTCTGACCTCCCTCCTTCTGGCAGACAGTTTAGTTTTAGGATATTCTTTTGGCCACGAGGGGGTTCATTCAGTCAGCCGGTGGAGGGGGGAGGTGAGCCTTAAAATGTTATTTTGGTTCACACTTGGCACTTGACCAGCGTCAGCTCTGGGCTGGCCATACATCTGAGCTTCTCCTGTGAAGGTGGGAGAACATCTGATTTCCCTGAGAGTTTTCCTCATAACCATCCCAGTTTTGTTTCACTCCATTGAGGATCCAGTTTCTGGACGGAAAACAAGAGATGGGGAGAAGATCCTTTAGAAAATGGGGAGAAGGAATTGCAGGCAAACACGATCTTAAACCCTTACGAAATCTCCAAGGAGCTGGTGAACTTCAGAGGGAATGATTTGTGGCCCGGCCAGGTCCTAGGGAAATTTATGGCCCAAACATTTCCCTGTTTCTGGGTCAGGAAGTGATAGCACACAGATGGAATTTACAGCAGGAGTGTGAATGGTGTCTGCCTTAGCCGGTGGCCCCATCAAGGCTGCGGAGCAAAGCCCCTTTTCACTGGCTCTATTCAAGTACAATGAGTGCTCCCAGGCTCTAGGAAGAACGCGGCTTCTTGCTGGCCCCATTTTCTTTTTCCTCGACTGCTTTCACTTTTCACAGAGGGCTGCCCCGTGGGGGTCCACTTGGGATTGGTGTAAGCCTTGATTTGGCAGGAAAAAGGAAGGAGTACACTGTGGCCTACAAAATTGAATTGCGCTGCCTCCTGGCCCCTTTCCTTGAATAATAGGCCTTTGTGCTTTGAAATGCAGGGAAGCCCCAGTTTCTCAGGCTTTAAGAAAAGAAAAAAACCCTTCTCCAACCTCTTCTTCCGCTTTAAGATGCTTAGCAGGGAGTAGTTAAGGGGCAGAACAATTATTAAATTAAATGTTTCTTTAATAATTGTAGACAATGCCTGGAGAGCTGATTTGTAAACAGATATATTTGATGCATTCCTTCAGACGGACAAAAATATTGGCTCAACTTAAAAGTCCAGGTTAAAAAAAAAATCATGTGGGACAAATTGCTACATAAAAGTTTTTTTTTAAAAGACCCAAAACCAAACAGTTTTGAGTTTGAGCCAGTGACCCATTTTCATGAAATATTTGACAGAGCAAAATTGCATTACCAAAGAGGCATTCAGCCTTAGGAGTCTGTTAAAATGGGTTTTGGATAATAGATGCAATTTAAGGCATTCATCTCTGTTTTCCCTTCCCTAATTTTATCCTGCTTTTTCTGTTATTTTAAAGACGCATGTTAATAGCATTACATTTTTTTTTTTAATCTTGAAAGCAAATTATATTGAAAAATCATGATCATCAGTTAGGCTCCCATATGCGTCAATGGTTTAAGTATATTCCATACATCTTTGATTTTCATTTCCTCATAAGATATGATTTCACCATTTATTTCTGAATTTTGTAGAATGTGGGAGGAGATGGAAAGCATTTTTCAATCAAGGACTATTATTTAATTTTTTGGCTGAGTTGCTCTGGGCCAGGCCATGGAGCTATAAACTTTGTGTAAGAGGTTATTATCACATTTCCCCATCTCCAGCAGCCATACCCATGTCAGTCCAGATTTATGTTTTCTCCTCGTCTCAGTCACGTGATTTCTGAGGCTCCACTCTCAGCTCCAGGCCTGGAACACATGACCCTGACCTGGCCAATCAAATGATCAAACCCCATCCCCTGCCCCATGAGGGAGGGAGAGCACAGTGATTGGCTTAGGCATGGGCACATGACCCAGTGGATAGCCAATGACATGCAGAGATAATTTTCTGGGATTGGTGGGAGAGAGGCAGGTGCCCTGTCCCCCCTGGTGTTTCAATTTGGGTGAAGTGGGGCTGGAGGTGCCACACCAAGATGAAGGCCCGAAGCTGCTGGCAGAGGCTGGGCGCCGTCGGGGAGCCTGGGGGCAAATGAAGCCAGCCCCGCTGGAGACAGCTGAGAGACGGAGAGAAACACAGTCCTGATGACTTCATTTGAGCCCCAAGTCTGAGGCCAGACCTACCGGTAGAGAGTTTAGTTTTCTGAGCCCAAGACACTCATTCCGTAGTGTTTATGCCAGTTTGGTTGCGTTTTCTGTTGCTTTAAATGGAGGAGACTTATTGATGACACTGGTCATGCCGAGGCAGGTCTGGAGTCCAAAGCAGCTGGGAATTCGCCAAGACGAGGCTCCAGGCACTGGGCTCGGAGCTGGAGTTTGATTATCAGAACCTGGGCCCTGGTGCCATGTCCCTCCCCAGCCCCTGCCCAGGATGACCAGATGCTGGCTTCTGCAGAGGGGCACTTTCGCTGCCTGTGGCCTCGCCCCCCCAGCTCAGGTCTGTCCTGAGAACGGGGAGCAGGACTGGACTTGGCAGTGGGGGCGACAGACCTCCAGCTGAGGAGGGGGGGCAGGCTGTATGCATACTATCAGGGCCTACAGTAAGACAGAAACGCTGACCCGTGTCACATTTCTTTCATGGTAAGGACTCTGTTTTCCTCCCCTGCTTAGGGTGCCCAGGAGAGAAGGGAACGTGTCTGCTTTGGGGCTGTGCCCTCAACCTTTCTTGGTCTGCCTAACTTCTACGACTGGGGTGGATATCTCTTCTCAGTACTCCTCCACACTCCTGTGCACTGATCAATCATCACATCTATCATCCTGTTTTCTTTCATTCGAGAACTTTTGTTTTTTTTGAGACAGAGTCTTGCTCTGTCACTCAGCCTAGACTGCATAGCTCAGGGCAACCTGAAGCTCCTGGGCTCATCCGTGCCTCCTCAGCCTCCTTAGTAGCTGTGACTACAGGCCCGTGCCACCACGCCTGGCTAATTTATCTATTTTTTGTGGAGATGTACTCTTGTGCAGGCTGGTCTCGAACTCCTGGCCTCAAGCGATCTTCCTGTCTCATCCTCCCAGAGTGCTAGGGTTACAGGCGTGAGCCACCGTGCCCAGCTTCATTCAATGACTATTTGTTGAGTGCCTGCTGTGTGCCAAGTGCTGTTCCAAGCACTACACAGAAACTGGGTCCCCAAAGGGAACCTGCCAAGGGGACACGCCCCACCATGGAGGCACTTACCTGGCCTCTACCTGCATCACGCTTGTCATGTTACATCGGGCAAAGCACAGTCATCTGGCCCAGCCCAGAGCCAGTGTGGGAGGGGACAGCATGCAAGGATGTGGATGCCAGGCTGCAAGGTTTGTTGGGGGCCTCCATAAAGGCCCAAGGGTCCTGGTCTCTAAACCCATTGGAGGAGTGGGGCCAGGTGCACACGACTGATGGCCTGTGGGCTTGGGTGGAGGCGAGAGGCCAGGTCAAAAATGTTGACCACATTCCCACGATGTAGTTGACTTGCCTTGTCCTTTGGTGGAGCCCAGGGGTCACTTGAGGAGACACACGCCTTATCGTTTCCATCAGCCCCTGCTGCCTTCTGTGTGAACATCCGGTGACACCTTGGTCATGTTTAAGGCGCTGTGACCACGGCTTCCAGACCTGCCCCCACGCTGAGTCCCTGGCTGGGCTGCTGCCTTGAACCTCTGCCTCTGTGCAGATTTTGGACTTACCACTGGCCCTGCAAATAAAGGGCAATGAGTTGTGGTGAAGCCACATGGGCTCCCAGTGATAATCGTTTCCTCGTTAGACGTCCAGGACGGCGAGGGTCGGGCCGTCTTCTCTGACATGGTGCCCTCCTGCCGCCTCCTTGCTGTGCACGGACTTTGCAGTTATGTCAGTGCCCTGCTGATTATTTTGTTTTGCAAAGTGAAAATAACTTTATACATTGTTTTCTTGATTTTATAAATGACAGACACTTGTTTAAAAATATCCAAACAACACAGACAAGAATAAAAAAGAGTGTAAAAACCTCGTGAAATCCCACCATCCAGAGAGCACGACTGTTCAGATGCTGGTGAGTGTCCTCAGACAGCCCCAGGGAGGTCTGTGCACAGACCCGATGAGCAGGGGTGTGCTGCACCCTGAGTTTTTAGTCCCCGGTTTGTGGACGTGCACATTCGTTCACTCCCACATTGGTGCATATTTAGGTTGCTTCCAATTTTTGCAACTATGATTAAGTGATTTTTTGATTTTCTGATTTCACATGTGCCCCTGAAGTTTTCCTGTTCTCTCTGAATCTATTTATATTTTTCTGAAGATGCCATCTGTGTAGGCTTTGTGTATGTGTGTGTGTGTGTGTGTGTGTGTGTGTGTGCACGCCTTGGCAGCTTTTTATCATGGACATATTTTTTTTTTAAGATCGCTAATAAGGGTTTCTAAACGGTCTTCCAGTAATGTATGATAGACTTTTAAAGGCCTCTTTCAATCTTTCCTTAAATACAGTCTGCATTTGGTTAACTGAAAAACCACCTGAGTTGCTGTGGGGGGTGCCCAGGCTTGCCATGTCCCTCCCATTGTGGAATAGCATTGTGTGTTACCACGGTTACCAGCTTGCTCCCATTACCTCCTTAAAGGGATTTTATACCTTTCCAGCCCCCAGGACCCCCGGCTGGCCTGAGTGTTCAGAGGTTAAACTTCCTCCAAGAGTCTGACGCCCGGGCTGGGGTGGGGTGAGGCGATTCGTGACAGAACCCAGCTGGGACTGTGAGGGCGTCTGCCCCATGTTTTGGCCCTCCTCACCCCTGGGCTTATTCTGGGCAGTGCATAGCTGTCATAACACTTGTGACGCTGCACACTCGTCCTTTGTTCCGTGACTGCCTCCCTGCCTGGGCTGTAAGCTTCTCAAAGGCAGGAGGGACCTTTCTGATTGGTCTGTGTCACCCAGGTATCCTGTGCGGTGCCTGGGACACGATAATGCCCAGGAATTGTTTGCTGAATGAATGAGTAGACAAATGAGTGATCCACGGAGTATCCTGACACAACAGCCAGGCAACGTTTGGGTCTCAGTGTCAGGAAAGAGCAGGGAGACGGGGAAAGAGACAGGGATGATGGGCTTCAGTGTGGACTCTGGAGCCAGAAAGCCAGGGCTCAGGTCTTGGCTGTCTGGGCTGTCTACCAACTGTGTGACCTTGAGCAAGTCACTCGACTTGTCCTCGTGCACAAAATGATATTAATTCAACAACAGGTTCACTCAGTAAGTCCTTGAGCGCTCGCTATGGCGAGGCGCTGTCTCAGGTGCTGGGAATCAGCAGGGAGCGGTCTTTGGTGGCAACCACGGGTCAGCAGGAGGGTCAGCTTGAGAGAGACTCTCCTGCAGGGTGCAGCTGGCTTCCGCCTTCTGCTCGCTCGTGCTGAGGCCCCCAGGAACCCTCTAGGGAGGACCCTCGAGCCCTGCAGCCTGAGGCTGTCCCCGCCCACTCACTCCTCCCGATCTTCAGAGGGGTCAGATGCGCAGGGCCTGAGGTTCCCGCCTGCTCCTCCTTCCCCTCCTCTCATCTTCATGGTGTTTCTCCCCATCAGTCTCCTGCAGGTCCAGTTCTGTCCCGGCCTCAGCTTCCTGCAGGGCCCAACCTGGCATATCCCTGTCCTCAAGACCTGACGTAACAGAGATGGGACAGCATCCCCAGGTGAGCAGGTGGACAACAGCGTCTGCCCGCTGCCAGTTTCCTTAGCTTGTTCAACCCAGTGGACTGCACCTGAGAAGTTTCTGCAGGAACTAGCGTCTATAAACAGGAAACGGGAAACCCTGGTAAGATGCTTTCCAGGCATTCAGGGAGTGAGCATGTAGCTTCCAGAAGAATCTCCCAGTTCTAGGAAGGTCCTACGTGGAGGGGGAGAAGGCGAATGGGAGGCTTTGAGCTCTACCCCTCGTGACAGTAGCACTGGCCACTCACTGTAGCTGGGTGGGATGCGGGGACCCGGCTGCAGGCGTGTGGGGATCAGCTGCCCGCGTTCCAAACCCAGCTCTGCCACCGTCCGCCCACCTCCCAGCGTTGGTAAGAGATTTAAGATACTAAAGACAGCACAAAGCAAGTGTCTAGAAACTACTAGTCCCACCCCCTTCCCCCATGACATTTTCATCCTATTATACTCGAAATGCTTAATATTAGCGTAACGTCTCCGGGCTGGAGAACTATGGTTGAGGCTTGTGCCAAGAAGCCACTGTCTTGATCCTGGTGGGTTATTGGTAACTAGAGGCAGGTCCAAGGAAAGAAAGGAGGGAAGGCACCAGGCCATGAAGAGGAACAGGGGCTAAAGAAAGGAGGGAAGGCACCGGGCCATGAAGAGGAATAGGGGCTTTCGTTAATCAAGTGTTTATCAGGCAAGTGCCAAGTGCCAGGCTCTCGGCTGGGTGCTGGGGTATGCAGGCGACTAGGACTGAGGCGCCGTTCTGAAGGGGCTCAGACGCCAGCAGGGAGGATGGGTACGGACAACCCCATCTGTAAGCAGTGTGCAGGGTCCCCCAAAGGAGGCAGACACACAGAGCCCGTCGGCAGTGCGACCCTGGGTGAAATGGTTTTTGCAATTTCTCCCCTTCCAGACCAAGTTAACTCCTAAGGCTCCTACGTTTTTCCCTATCGTACACTCATCTTGTGAGTGCTTACTCAGTCCCTTTCCTGCTAGACCGAGACCTCCCTGGGCATGAGGACCTGAGTGCCTTGTTCTCTTGCCCCCCTGCAGCCCAGCACCATGACTGGCACATAGCAGGCAAGTACGGTCTTCGGCGGCCTTGCTGTAAGATGAGGATAATAGCATTGCTCTCGAGGGGCTGCTGGGTGGATTAAATACGGTAATGCTTATCACGTGTAAATCACCCCCAGTGTTACTATTGTAGACTTTTCACCTGGGTGCAGTCTGGGGTGGATGCACACAGTGAGTAGTGCGGGCTTTCTGTACCTTCCTCGTGGTTATTTTGAAGAATACGTGAGTTAATATAAACAAAGCACTTAGAACAAGTCTTTTCATGGACTCAACACTCAAAAAGCATCAGCTAAACCAACAAGAATAAAATTTCAGTCATGCAAGATGGTTAAGTGCTTGCAGTGTGCTGCCCCACCTTGCGCCCACGGCTAATACTGCCGCCCGGTGTACTGGAAGACCCCAGAGGCAATGACGACAACAACAAAAATAAATAAATGGGACCTGATCAAACTAAGAAGCTTCTGCACAGCCAAGGAAACTACCACCAGACCAAACAGACAACCTACATAATGGGAGAAAATTTTCGCATGCTACATATCCGATAAGGGGCTGATAGCTAGAATCTATACAGAACTCAGGAAAATCAGCAAGAAAAAATCAAACAACCCTATCAAAAAGTAGGCAAAGGACATGAACAGAAATTTCTCAAAAGAAGACAGAATAATGGCCAAAAACATGAAGAAATGCTAAACATCTCTAATCATCAGGGAAATGCAAATCAAAACTGCAATGAGATATCACTTATCTCCAGTGAGAACGGCCTTTATTAAAAAGTCCCAAAACAATAAATGTTGGCGTGGATGCGGAGAGATAGGAACACTCATACACTGCTGGTGGGACTGCAAACTAGTGCAACCTCTGTGGAAAGCAATACAGAGATACCTTAAAGCGATACAAGTAGATTTACCATTTGATCCAGCAATCCCATTACTGGGCATCTACGCAAAAGAGCAAAAGACACTCTATAAAACAGACGCCTGCACTCGAATGTTTATAGCAGCACAATTCACAATTGCAGAGATGTGGAAACAACCCAAGTGCCCATCAATACACGAGTGGATTAATAAAATGTGGTATGTGTATACCATGGAATACTATTCAGCTATAAGAAGCAATGGTGATATAGCACCTCTTGTATTTTCCTGGATGGAGCTGGAACCCATTCTACTAAGTGAAGTATCCCAAGAATGGATAAACAAGCACCACATGTACTCACCAGCAAATTGGTATTAACTGATCAACACTCAGGTGCTCACATGGAAGTAATATTCATCGGGTGCCAAGCAGGTTGGGGGGAGAAGGGGATGGGAATATACCTACATAATGAGTGTGATGCGCACCATCTGGGGGAATGGTCACGCTTGAAGCTCTGACTTGGTGGGGGGGAGTAAGGGCGATATACATAACCTTAACATTTGTACCCCCATAATATGCTGAAATAAAAAAAAATCCGCTTAGAGGGCATATGTTGTATGTTGTTATCGCAACTACAAACAAACAAACAAGCAAATGTGAAGGAAATAAATAAAGGTAAGAAAAAATAGAGGCGGTGTTATGGTTTAGCAGGGTGTCCAGAACAAATACTATATCACTTCCTAAAATCAATCATTTCCATTGGTTTGTAACCCATTACTATTCCAGAATAAAGCAGCGTTAGCTACCGTAAGTATGGTCACTGTTGCACTGTTTCGCTGTCATTTTACTGATCGAGATTCAGAGATTGAGGGAGCTGAAGCCCTTCGCGGTATCGCATGGCTAACTTGGGCAGAGCCCCACAAGCCACCGGTCTCCCGAGCCCCGGCCAGGCGCCCTGGACATTCTCCCAGCGCCTCGCCAGGTGGCACTCTCCTCACGGGACAGGGTCCGCCCGAGGCTGCCCCCAGCGGCAGACACGGGCCCTTGCTTGCTGGGAGAACTCAGCATGCTAGAGCTGGCAGGGATTTTGAGTGTCTGAGTTCTCACTTCAGAGGGAGAGAAATAAAGCGCTAGGCCCAGAGTCACCCACAGGCATCATGTGGTGCTGGGGCGGAGTCCCAGGTTATCCAATTACGCATCCCAGGTGCTTCCTGCCGCCTGCGGCATCCCTCCCCACCTCCCCCCAGGCTCGGCCGGCTGTCCTTGCAGACACCCCCTCTTGCTAGACCCCGCCGGGCAGTTCCAAGGCTCTGCCGTCAGGGTGCAGAGGTGTGTGGGAGCAGGGCCAGGGTTTGGGTGGGCTGGAGGGGCGTCTCGCCCTTCTCTAGAGGCACCCGGGGCAGTGTGTGTACTGCTAAGGGCAGGGCCCCTGGAGCCAGATGGCCTTTGTCCAAACCCTGGTGCTCCCCTTACCAGCAGTGTGTCTCTTGGGCAATCGGCGAAACCGTGGGTCTCCTTTTCCCATCTATAAAATGGGAACAGCAATATTAATGCTTTTCTCATAGAGTCTTTATAAAGACTGAGTGATATACACAAAGCACTTAGGACAGTTGTAAGCACTTGATAACTGCAATGAAAGTGTCAGCTCTCGGTAAGATGACTCACCAGCGTCCTACCTGGATATAGGAGTTTACATGAGAATTTCAGGATGATTCAATGGACTCCACACCTATTCACGCATTCCACAGCATCCTTCATAATAATAACTGCCGTTTATTTGCAGTTACGCTACGCAGTATGCTACCCTATGATTTTGTTATCTCAATCCACAGATCCACTCTGTGAAACAGGAACTAGTATTGTTCCTGTCTCATGGCTGAGGCTTAGACAAGATAAAGTCATTTGGGCTGGGCGCGGTGGCTCACGCCTATAATCCCAGCACTCTGGGAGGCCAAGGCGGGAGGATTGTTTGAGCTCAGAAGTTCGAGACCAGCCTGAGCAAGAGTGAGACCCCGTCTCTACTAAAAATAGAAAAATTAGCCGGGCATGGTGGCGCATGCCTGTAGTCCCAGCTACTCAGGAGGCTGAGGCAGAAGGATTGCTTGAGCCCAGGAGTTTGAGGTTGCTGTGAGCTAGGCTGACGCCACGGCACTCTAGCCCAGGGAACAGAGTGAGACTCTGTCTCAAAAAAAAAAGAAAAAGATT
>CAUYRT010084422.1:0-20712 GCA_963574885.1 Lepilemur ruficaudatus
TATTGTACATGCTATGCATTTTGGTAATGTTATAATGACATAGGTTTACCATTATAGTATCATACAGAATTGTTTCGCTGCCCTAAAAATCCCCTTTGATCTGCCTATTCATCCTCCCCACCCCCACCACAAACCCCCGTAATCTGTGGTTTACAGGGGTTTGTGGTGGGGGTGGGGAGGATGAATAGGCAGATCAAAGGGGATTTTTAGGGCAGTGAAACAATTCTGTATGATACTATAATGGTAAACCTATGTCATTATAACATTACCAAAATGCATAGCATGTACAATACACCAAGAGTGAATCCCAGCGTAAACTATGGACTTTGCTTGATAACAATATGCCAGTGTTGGTCCATGGCCTGTAACGACTGTACCACACTCTTGCTGGATGTTGATAGTGGGGAAGCCTATGGGGGAGGAGAGGGGTAGATGGGTATGTGAAAATTCTCTTTAATTCTCTCCACTTTCTGCTCGATTTTACTTTGAACTTAAAACTACTCTAAAAATAATGTTTATAAACGATACAAAAATAATGTTTCTATATCACAATTGGTTACATACATATATATAGTATGACCTTAATTTAGTGAAAGGCATTATGTTAAGCAGTAGAGAAAGAATGATGAACCAAACAGATATAGTCCCTAACTCAAAGAGCTCATGATCTAGTAGGAAAGACAGTCTTCAAAAGGAAAGGTCATACAAATGAATATATAGTTGTAATTCATAATAAGTGTTTTCAAAAAATTCCCAAAAGCCAAGGATGGGGCCTAATTTAGATAGAAAGTGGGAATAGGTGACTATAGAGCCAGGCAATGTGACTTTCAGGAAGTGACATTAAGGCTGGGACCTAAGTAAGGAGTAGGACTTAACATTGTGAAGAGTTGAATGAAAAGATTTGTGTAAGCATGTTCATCAAAGCATGGCTTAGTGGCCATCACTGGGAGAAAGGATAAGTATGGCAAATGCATGCAAAAGTAATAAGCTAGATTTGCAAACAGCAACACAGATGGATCTAAAGACAGTGGTGGGGAGGAAAAAGAAAAAGAAATTGAATGAGATTTATTTATTTATTTTGCAATTTAAAAATACATGCACTCCAAAAAAATACTATATATTTTTTCATAGACAGACATATCTCAAAGCACATATTTAATAAATTTCAGTAGCTACCTGTGCAGGAAAGGGGAAGGGGAGAGTAGATAAGAGCTATGAAGAGGAAAAATAGTAAAATAAAACTAATAAGTACTAATGTAGATGGTATAAACTGAACTCTGAAACTGAGATGCAAGAAAGGAAGAAAGAAAGGAAAAAAGAAAAGAAAGAAAAAAGAAAGGAAGGAAGGAAAGGAGAGGGGAGGGGAGGGGAAGGAAAGAGATAAGAAAAGAAAAGAAAGAAAAGAAAAGAAAAGAGAAAAGAAAGAAAAGAAAAGAAAGAAAAAAGAAAGGAAGGAAAGGAGAGGGGAGGGGAAGAAAAGAAAAGAGAAAAGAAAAGAAAAGAAAGAAAAGAAAAGAAAAAAGAAAAGAAAGAAAAGAAAAGAAAAGGGAAAGAGACAAGACAAGATGACACTGGCAGGGGAATATTTCACCAGAGAAAACCTCACCTTCCAAGGCACAGAGGCAAAAATGTCTTGGCTCTCTGAGGAGTCAAAAGAAACAAAAGACACTTCTGTGGTACATGGAGCAGCCAAGTTGGGAAGAGGGAGAGAGAGCACTGAAGATTTAGGGGGTGAGGCAATAGCCAGGGTGTCTTCAAGACCTCATCAAGGGCTTTGGATTATGTCTTACAAATAGAGTCTTGATAAATGTAAAATCAACAAAAATCCATTTTTAGAGAATTTTCAGAAAGACATAGTAGTATTGACATAGATTACATCTCAGTGAAATTATTTTAAGCGATCCTATAAAAATTTTATCTGTGTTTTAAAAATACTTTTATAATACATATGTATTACCTTTACAGACAGAAAATAAAGCTATACTTAAAACATGTTTTTCTAAATTGTTCCAAACCATCTAGATACAAGGAACAGAATTATACTTTAGGAAATATCAACTATTCTATGAGTACAACAATATATTGTGAATTTGTTTGAAGAAACAGAATTTCCCTTCAAAAGATGGAGTGGATTCATTTCATGCCTATCCCTTTAAAGCATTTATTACTTTTTATATTTGTCATTAAAACACATACTAATGTGAAAATCCTCATAAAGCTGAGAGAGTGAAATGAAAAGCCATGGTCTAACAAAATTACTTTGTAAAATTGAGACCTAATATAAAGAGCTATCGCATTTTCATTGAATAAATATGAAAGATATAAAAAAATAGAGGAAGAGAAAACTCGCTGACCAGCCCTTAAATGAACTGAAATGAATATGGCTTCCTTGAAACAGAAATGGGCCCAAGGTATTGTTATTACAGTCACTCTCCTTTACTATCTCATGCATATGTTGCCTTTTCCTAAAAGCAAATGCTCATTATGACACATTTCAACTTCACAAGAGACAGAGGCACATTAAGTCTGAAATAACACTTTTAAATAAATGGGACAAATTTATCTATACATGTTTATGACAGATTGACTCTGTTATGATGCAATACCAAGAAAGCCAAAAGGCAACATTAAAAGATTAAGCATAATGAAATACTTAGCATCCAAAGGTGTACCCACTTGGGCTATCATCATTTGTCAGCCACCATCCCAATATGGATTAAATACTCAAAGAGAAGAATGAAACTATACAAATCTTAGCAAACACAGGGGAAAATCTAAGAGTGGTTTAATGCTTCATCCCATGAAAAAAATTCAGCTAATATCACACTTCATGGTAAAGACTGAATACTTTCCCTCCTAGGTCTGGAACAGGACAAGGCTGTTCATTCTTGCCACTTAAAATCTATATTGTACTCAAAGTTTTAGCCATGGCAATTAGTCACTAAATAAATAAATGGCATTCACAGTAGAAAGGAAGAAGTGAAACTATTGTTATTCGAAAACAAGTTCAGAAAGGTGGCAGGATTCAAGATCAATATGTAAAAAATCAATTGTACACTTGCAATGAACAATCTGAAAACGAAATTAAGGAAACAGATTTAAAATAGCATCAAAAAGAATAAAATATTTAAGAATAAATTTTAAAATGGAAGTAAAAAAAACGTACACTCTGAAAAATACAAAAACACTGTGTGAAGAAATTAAAGAAGAGCTAAATAAATGGAAAGAAATACAATGTTCAAAAAATTTACTATTGTTAAAATGGCAACACTATCTAAATTATCCAAATTATCTACAGACTACATGCAATGCCTATCCAGCTAGTTTCCTTATGGAAATTGATAAGCTGATCCTAAAATTCACATGGAATTGCAAGGGGCCCAGAATAGCCAAAACAATCTTGGAAAAAAGAACAAAGTTATAGACTTACACTTCCCAATTTCAAAACTTACTACAAAACAACAGTAATCAAGACAAAGAGGTACTGGCAGAAGGATAAACACAGATAGAAGTGGAATAGATGTTAATAGAATCCAGAAATAAACTCACAGGCCCACCATCAATTGATTTTTGACAAGGGTGCCAAAACCATTCAATGGAGAAAATAGTCTTTCAACAAACAAAACTGCGACAACTGGACAGCCATTTGTAAAATAATGAATTTGGACTTTATCTCACATCACACATGAAAATTAACTCAATGTAGATGAAAGACCTACATGGAAGAACTGAAATGTACAACCCTTAGAAAACATAGGGGCACACATATGTATGACCCTGAATTTGGCAATGGATTCTTAGATATGACACCAAAAGCATGAACAACAAAAGAAAAAATATATAAATTGGACTTCATTAAAATTTCAAACTTCCATGCTTCAAAGGAAGTAAAGAATATCAAGCAAGTGAAGCGATAATCTACAGAATGAGAGAAAATATTTTCAAATCATATATCTGATAAGAGACATGTGTCTAAAATACATAAAAACTCTTGCAACTGGGTGATGGTTGCACATATCAGCATAAATGTGAATTTACTAAAAAACACTGAATTGTACACTTTGAATGGTATGTGAATTATATCTCAATACAGCTATTATAAAAAAAGATGACCACTGAACTGAAATGCATACAATTCAACAAAAGTAGATTGCCTTAGCCTGACTTGAGGGTGTGAGCCAGACCACTAGAAGAAGTCACAGAATTCAATCATGCGGTCATGGAAGTAATTGCAATCAAACCTAAAAACTGAAAGAAAAAAAAAATTGCAAAAGGAAGGCTGGGAGCAGTGGCTCACACCTGCAGTCCCAGCATTTCAGGAGGCTAAGCTGAGAGAATCTCTGGAGGTCAGGAGTACGAGACCAGCCTGGGCAACATGGAGAGACCTTGTGTCTACAAAAAAATTTGGTCAGGGGCGGTGGCTCACGCCTGTAATCCTAGAACTCTGGGACGCTGAGGCAAGAGGATCGCTTGAGCTTAGGAGTTTGAGGTTGCAGTGAGCTATGATGATGCCAGTGCACTCTACCCAGGATAACAGTAAGACTCTCTTCAAAAAAAAAAAAATTGCAAAAGAAGCAGGTGTGGAAGAGACACAAAGGTGAGACTTGGGAGTAAAAGTCAATTCCATCTGAGGATGGTGGCCTCAGAGTGCCCTGTCTTCACAGCAAGTATTAGGTTATTAGTATGAAATATCCGATTTCCTCAAGTGCTAAGTTTGACAGTTGGTATCTCTTAACGTTTCACTTTGACACTACTTGATTTATTTTTATTGTGAAGGTATATCCTCAGTCTTGCAAATGCATGGTTTGGCTTGTGATTATCTTTCAAATTTTTTTAGAGAAATTTTTCTGATACTATGGATAAGTCAAAAATTCATGTTATTTATTTATTTTTTATTTTTTTATTTCAGCATATTATGGGGGTACAAATGTTTAAGTTACGTGTGTTGCCTTTTTCCCTCTTCCCCCTGAGACAGAGCTTCAAGCGTGTCCATCCCCCAGATGGTGCACATTGCACTCATTGTGTATGTGTATGCATCTCCTCCTCCCCCTCTCATCTGCCTGACGCCCGATAAAGGTTATTCCTATATGTGTTCTTAGGTGTTCATCAGTGAAACCAATTTGCTGGTGAGTACATGTGGTACTTATTTTTCCATTCTTGGGATACTTCACTTAGTAGAATGGGTTCCAGCTCTATCCAGCATAATACAAGAGGTGCTAGATCACCGTTGTTTCTTATAGCTGAATAGTAATGCAATGCAGACAGCTCAAAATATCAATGAAGTGTTTGCAAAAGATGTGGCGAATGAATGCACAGTGCACTGATGGCTTGCGAAGTTCTGTTCTGGTGATTTTAATCTTGAAAATGAGTCTTGTGGGCAACCTGAGACCAAGGTGGATAATGATGAGCCGAGAGCTGTAATGGAACCAAATCCATCTCAAACTATGTGTGAATTAGCAACAAAGTTTGACATTACTATCCAACAATATTGGACCATTTGAAACAAATTGGCAAGGTTAAGAAGCTGGATAGATGGATACTGCATGAATTAAATGACCATCAGAAGAGAAACTGTCTGGAAGCTTGCCTTTCTTTGCTGTCACGAATAAACGCAAACCATTTTTATACCATATTGTTATGTATGATGAAAAATGGATTCTTTTTGACAATTGCAAGCATTCAGCACAATGGCTGGACAAAGATGAAGTGCCAAAACACAGTCCCAAACTGAATATTCATTGACAAAGCTAATGGTGTCTGTTAGGTGGTCCAGCGCTGGTATTATCCACTATAGCTTCATGAAACCTGGTGAATTGATTACAGCGGATGTCTACTGCAACTGTCTGGATGAAATGATGAGGATGCTTGCGATGAAACAGCTAAGATTTGTCAATAGAGACAGGCCAATCCTCTTGCAAGGCAATGCTCAACCACATGTCACACA
This sequence comes from Lepilemur ruficaudatus, assembly GCA_963574885.1. Lineage (NCBI taxonomy): Eukaryota > Metazoa > Chordata > Mammalia > Primates > Lepilemuridae > Lepilemur > Lepilemur ruficaudatus. The sequence continues at coordinate 5,945 of CAUYRT010084422.1, forward strand.
AACAGTGCTGCTCAAACTACAGAGGCTGGATTTGGAAACTCTCTGTTATCCAACATATTCACCGGAAATTGCACCAACTGACTACCCTTCTTCCAGGCTTTGGACCACTTCATACAAGGAAAAATATTCAATTCTCAACAAGTGGTGGAAAATGCCTTTCACGATTTCATCGCTACTTGCTCTCTAGGCTTCTTCGCTGCTGGTATAAGCAAGCTACCATTAAAATGGCAAAACTGTGTTGATAGTTTAGGCACATAGTTTGATTACTTGTGCTGCTTCTTGTTTGAGATATAATAAATTACACTTTTGATTCAAAATTGGACATTTCATATTTAATGAGCTAATAGAAGAAAAAGCCTGACATGTCCATCTGCAGGTTGGGTAGATCTTTTGTTGGGATGAGCAAATGTCCTGTATCCTAGCTCAGCGAGCACAGGGTCAGTTCTTCAGACCGCCTGGGAGGGTTGAACTCTGCCAGAGCTACATATCTGAATACTAACCAGGCTTAAAATCTATACAAATAATGCAGTATGTCAACCCTTTTGTATTAGCTTTTTTTAAGTTTAGAATAATCTATTACTTCTACTAGAATTGTGATTTTAAAATAAGAGATGTTAAATAATTTGATTACGCTTGTAGACCAGTGTTAGAATGTTTAAGTGAACTCAATTTCCTATAAGTTTAATTTATTAGATTAATAAGAGTAATTTAAGTGTTTGGGAAGTTTGGCTTGCTTGTGTTGTCAATGTTTCTTGTCAGGCATTTGAAATGCTTAAAAACAAAAATGAATACATTAAATTATAATAAGAACTTAAACACTGAAGGGAATTTAATTAACCAAGTTTGTAAATGAGACCAACTGTTTAAGAATTTAGTCTGCTCAACTTGAATTAATCAACCATTAATAAAAGAAATGGAAAGCTGCTTGTTTTTTATTTTACTATATTTATCGATAGTATATTGAGATTTGTAAGTTGATCTTAAATTCTTAGGGGGGACTAGGTTTTAAATATGTAATGTCAAATAAATTTATTAAAAATTTGCAAGCTAAGTAACATATACTTTACTCTTCTTATGCAAAAAAGGACTTTCATGAAAATACTAATCTGTACATAAATCTCTTTAAACAACCAAATAATGCTTTTAAATACAGAGAGTAAAACCAGCAGAATTTGTTCATTCAGTGAAAGTTTCAGAGAGTCTACTATGTGCCCAGCAGGGTTCTAGGTGCCGGGGATACAGCAGTAACTGGGAGAAATCAAGTTCCTGTCCCTGTGGAGCTTACATACTGGTGGGCGAGACAGACAACCACAAACACATATTTACGTATCACTAGATAATATTTCTAAAAGTATATTTAGGTCACATATAGGAATGGAGGGCAGAAAAACATAATGACTTAGGACACAGATTCTGAAGCCAGACAGCTGAATCTAACTCCAGCAGGTTTTTCATTTGTAAAATGGGGATTTTGTCTTAGCTACACCATAGGGTTATTACAAAGTTAGTGAGTTAATATTTGTAAAGTACTTAGAACAATGCTTGGCATGCAGAAAGTACTATGGATATTTTGTTATAGAAAATGTCAGGTAATCAGTGCTACACAAGTAGAGTGGGGGGACAGCGATGTATCCAGGAGGGAGGAGGGAGCAATTTTCAGTGGTGTCAGGACCCATCTCCCTGAAGGGGGGCAGCATCTGATCCAGAGGCTGAGTGTTGGGAGGAAGGGCCTGTGTGTAACTAGGGTAGGCAGCATTATAAGCAGAGGGAGGTGCAAAGGCCCTGGGGCTGAGGCAGGCTTGGTGATGTGAGGAAGAGGAGGTGAGCATGGAGAGGTAGCCAGAGGGCAGATCGTGGCACAGCCTTTGGATGTGTTCAAAGTGTAACGGGAGGTCACCGGAGGGTTTTGATGAGGAAAGTTACATAATCTTGTTTATATTTTTTAAGGACCTCTCGCTGTTGGGCGGGGATCTGAGTGTAGGAGCAGGGACGGCCACAGCGAGCCCAGGGGAAAGGCAGTTACGGGAGTAATTCATGACAACCTACTTTCCCTTAAGAATGAGAATGGTGTGACCTGGACTCTAGCGGCAGCCGAAGAGGTGCTAGGAAATGGTTGGATTCAGGACATAATTTTGAAGGGAGAGCCAACAGGATTTGCAGGTGGATGAAAATTTAAAGTGAGCCTGTCAGCATGTTTGTATGTTTTTCCTCTGGCCATGATCTGGGGTTTGTGTTCAGGCTGAGTTAGGTGGCGAGTTTGATTTCACCAAGGCTGGGGTTTTGCCAGGTAGGTGTGATGGAGGGAAGGCTGCAAAGTTGTTGAGGAAGTGTGTGAGAGAGGGATTCTCACTCACCTTGGACCATGGGAACTAAGCTGGGCAGGTCAACAGACTGGCACTTTCCACTGGGGTGAAAATATTTTAAAAACAGAGGGAGGTGGAGGGAGAAATTAGAATGCTTGAGATGGAATTTTGACAGTTTAGAGCCTCAAAATGTGGTCCTTGGACCAGTAGCATCAGTATCACTTGGGAGCCTGTAAGGAATGCAGAATCTCAGGCCCACCAGTCCTATTTAATCTAAACAGCATTTTAACAAGACCATGTGATTTCTAGGCATGGTAAAGGTCACAAAGCACTAGTCTAGGGTAGTGTCATAGAGGTGGGTGGCTGAGATGACACAGAGAAGGACAAGAAGGCCAACGACCTTGGAGTTCAGGGTGATGGATGTGCTGTCTACGTGGGTACATGGAAATGTCTTTGTGGCATCAGGAATGACTGTGGAGGGGGTGGAAAGAAAGGCAGTAAATCTTTAGGAAGAATGGCCAGGAGGAAAATATGTAAAGAATTGCAGCAAAGAGGAGCATCTAAAGCATGTGTTGCAAAAGTGCGAGGGCATTTTAAGCAGTAGGGAGAGAGGACCACTGGTCTGGAAGCAGAAACTGGGAGCAAGACAGACAGCAGCGCTTTCAGCAAGGGGGTAATTGAGGTGTGCTGGTGAAAGCAGCCACCACCTGAGAAAGCTTCTGGAAAAGCACTGTCCTCAGAGGCAGCCAGTTTGGGTTACAGGATGTAACACTAACACACCATCCGACCCACAGCTGTCAAGGCGCCAAAAGCATTATATGGGGCAGGCTTTGTTTCTTTGGGTTCTCCTGACAACTCAAATATGCTTCACAAAGACCTGAATCTCTAGACATGAAACGCACTAAAAGCATGAAAAGTTTATTTAAATAATTTCCTTGTGGGTATGAGATAGTAATATATGCATGCAACTTCAAAGATATTGATAATAGTCGTGTTAAGTTGCTAAATAAAGATGACATAAAGTCTTTAAATAATGCCTTTAAAGACTGTATTTTAATCAACACTTACATGGCACTTTAAAAATACTAACTTACTGAATCCTTATAACACCCATATGAGGTAGACACTACTCCAGTCCTGCTTACAGATGACTAAACAGAGGCCCAGAGGAGCCTGGTAAGTTCCACAAGGTCCCATAGCTGGCAGATAGCAGAGCTGGGATCCAAGCCCAGCTCATCCTACTCCAGGACATGGTCTATGCTCTTCACCACTGGCTGCCTCTCTTCCACTCAATATATAAAAGTTGCTTTGAAAAACAATACCTTTAGGCCGGGCGCAGTGCCTCACGCCTATAATCCTAGCACTCTGGGAAGCCGAGGCAGGTGGATCGTTTGAGCTCAGGAGTTCGAGACCAGCCTGAGCAAGAGCAAGACCCCGTCTCTACCAAAAATAGAAAAAATTAGCCGGGCATGGTGGCGCATGCCTGTAGTCCCAGCTACTCGGGAGGCTGAAGCAGAAGGATAGCTTGAGCCCAGGAGTTTGAGGTTGCTGTGAGCTAGGCTGATGCCACAGCACTCTAGCCCGGGCAAGAGAGTGAGACTCTGTCCCCCCCCCCCAAAAAAAAAGAAAAAAAGAAAAAAAAATTAAATAAACAATACCTTTATTTTAATCACTCAGAAACTCATTGAACATAAGAAAATTTCAACAAATTGTGTTTACTTTGAAGATAGACTTATCTCAACTTCATTTCGGACAGACAAAAAAATTAATCTTATTTTTAAAGAGCCTTAGAGAAAACTACATCATAACTTCCCTTGATAACTGATTCCAAAGCTGAACACCTCCAACTACCAAGTACCCTTCCTTATACTTCACCAGAAACACTGCTGTTGCAATTTAAGACCATTTTCCTATTGCAGGCCTCTGAAGCCCAGCCTGCTAGGTTCTGAAATTTTAAATTCATTCCACTTCAGTGACACTTCACTCCCTCCTTTTTTCTTTCACATCCTAGAAATTCCTTGTGCAGAATCATTACATTCATTAGACTAAGTCCAAAATGCACTAACCGCATGTCCCTTCCTAATCTTTTCTAATGTGGAGGCTCAGTAGTCAGAACATCACGAGGTGCTGTGGTGGGAGCATGCCTATGTGACTTGAATGGAAAATACCTCCAGGGTAAGTCTTTGAGGACAAACTCCAAGGAAATGTGCTGTTCTTGGGTCTCATTCTCAGTAAACACAACCCAGACTTTCTGGCTAAATACGTATACATGGACATGCAACACCGTTATTACAAATCACCTCCACCTGTGTCATTAATGAGCAATGACAAGAATCCATGCAGTGATCACAATAATTCAAGCATAAGAATTCAGAGACTGTTCTTTTTGGGTGCTGAGAACAAATGAATCCTCAGAAGAAAGCAAATGTCTGCAGTGATCTGCCCATGTGGACTTAAGCCTATGCCCATGTCATAGGCCAAAAGTATGTGAAGGGGTCTTAAATTTACAAAGGAATATCTTTGAGAATCCTTGAAATTTCTTTAAGAATTTTTTTAAACTCCACTTTTGGCAATCAAAGAATTTAGCACAGGCACTCGCGCTGCAAGACACATCTGCACAATGGCCTGCTTAGAAACACTGTGAGTACCACTTTTTACTTTCTCAGGGCCTCCATCAACGTTTGGCTAAAATTTATGAACACAGTATATAACCCAACATCCCTAAAGCCTGCAAAGCTTACCCCTACCAGGCCAGTGAACAAAAGTCAGCTAAAAGTTATTAAACAATGTCTTGTGGTCTTTGGGGTCAGGCAAGCCTAGGTCGGAGGCCCAGCCCCATCACTCACCTGCGAGATTAAACTGGAGTCCAGGCTACCTTACCTTTCTGAACCCCAGACTTGCCAGCTGAAACATTAGGATAATTTGTATTTCTCAACCTTTTCTTCATTATCATCCCCCTTAGGAGCCTTCTTAGACATTTGTTTTCCTAATTAATCACCCTCCATGATATTTGAATGCCACAGGATATTACAGATCTGATTACGTACTTTATGTCTATTTATATTTTAGACATAAGGAATAAAACTTGTTCACCACCCCCCTAATAATTAATGTCTGCCCCCTTATGGGGGATATTACCCCTCTTGAGAATGCATGAGATGATGATGTCTATTTTTCAGAGGAGTTCAACAAAGAGTTAATGAGCACTAGTAGGTACCAGACATAGTCAAGATTTTTTCTCTCTTGGAGCTGACATCTGAGTGGTTTATATAAACATATACATCCCTGAGAACATGGGAACTATTATCCTTTCTTACAACGTACCACTGTACTACACATCACCTGATTGTGCAAAATAATGTACATGGATCAACAAAACTTGATCACTGTACTAAAGAAACATCTCTGGATTGCCTACTGACAGCCTCCAAATCATCACAGAGTCATAAGGGCACAGAAATCTGAGCTGGAAAAATCTGAACTAGTTAGTCCACCTCATTCATTTTGCAAATCACTGATAGTAAACCAGGTCCATTTTTCAATGTGTGCTAGTTTTTGGTTTTTTTTAACTTCAGTCCTCAAGATGGAGGCCCTCAATATAGCTATACGCATATTTACGATAATGATAGGCAATATCTCCAGAAAACTCCTTATAAAAATTTTCATGTCTTTTTTAATTTGTGAAACTAGTCAGGGAAAAGCAAACCTTATAAAAGTTCAATTATGCTTTGTTTTGATAGCATATAATTCAAGATTAAAGAAAGTTTATTCACTTTTACATGTTTCCTTACTTCTGAACTTTTCAATGAAGTTACAGAATCACAGAACCTAAAGAGACAAAAACTCACAGATATAGTAACGTACAATCATTTCATGGACATAATTGAAGGGAATGTTTTCTTTTTTCTCCCTTCAAATCAAAGTTCAAGGTTAGCTCTCCTTGACTAAAGATAATAATCAAATCCTTGTTTTCCAGTTGTTTTAGGAAAAATATCTTACTTCCTAATTTTTACCTAGGCTGAAAGACTACATGGAAGACTCATTCTCAAAGCATTGCACGTCTTTTCCTCCCTAGGTGAAATAAAGCAACATTCTGCCCCAAGGGTCTACCAGATGGAGCTATCACTGCCAGGACACCAAGTAGGGAACGCGGTAGAGAGCAGGGAAGGACCTGCTCAGGGTTGAGCAGATGCCACCGTTAGAGAGAAAATAGAACCCAGACCTAGAATTTGTCTCTTGTATGTATGTAAGCAGCAGGGGCAAAAAGGAACAAGTGCTTATAACAGTGACAGGTCGGCTGGTGTATCTATCACCTTCCTGACGTTACAAGAGGGAGGCAGGGAGGCAGCGAAGGAAAGCTCTGCCACTGCACACATTCACACATGCACCCTGAGTTCAGCTGTGCTTCAAACAGTTTTAGAAAATAAACGTTTTGCCATTAGTTTTTCTTCTCGGTGCTGCCAGTGGAGACGACCTCAAGCAGAAAGCATGTGCTTGTCACACAGATAAAAGGCTAAACCCAAAGGATGGCTGATTCTTTGAGGGGGAGGAAGAAAAAGGAGTCAGCATTTGCTACTTGAATCCTGCTCCTTTTTCTACCTCTTCATCTCAGCTGCACTCAAATTTCCCCTGGCACAGGTTTTTTTGTTTGTTTGTATATTTATTTGTTTTTGTATGCATCTCAAAAAGCCCAAATCCTGTGAGGTTTGAGATCTGAGCTCGGGCTGCAGCCTCTTCCTCACCCTTCTAAAACAGCAGCAAAAGACTTACTTACCCTCAAACCCACTATCCGACACATTTCATTGATTTATCAGCTCTCTGTGGATCAGTTATGGTGCGCACGGCACTAGGCTAGGCCCTCTGACTGATCTACAGGGGAGTCAGTAGGATATAAGCAACTTGTCACTGTTCTGTTCCGGGAACTAGAACAGAGCCTAGCACCAAGCAGGCACTCCGTGTGCCGCTGTCAGATGGATCAAGGAAGCAATGCGTGAGTGAGAAGCGTCCTCTGCATCAGGGAGCCTGCAGTCTGGCCGAGCAGCACGGATAGCCATAATAATATAATTGCAGGTGGACAACAAAGAGAGAGGCTTAAGTATGCTAGAGATGGACATTCTAGAAGCTCTGAAGAAACACAGTGCATTTAAAAATCTGTATTCAAAAGACCTTTCACTGGAAATATTTAATTAAACTACTCCAAACATCATTAAGGGGAAGGAACCCCATATTCACATCAAGGAAACTCTGGTGCCATTGATCAAGGCGTCATCATGATTCTTCTTGTTCTGGTAAGACTGGGGGCGGAGGTTGTGTATAAGGCAAGAAACCCAGGTTTAGCTAGCCAGTAAAGGCACTAATATTATTTTTTATTTACTCTGAGGGAATTTGAGTATATTTAAAATTACAACAGATTGGCCCAAGAACAGGACAGGCTTTTTTGGGAGTTGGTATGAGCATTCTTTGAGCTTTCAAGTATGGCCTCAATGACCCTTTGTGTGATTGACAGGATTCAAGAATTAAGTTCATAGTTGAACAAGGTAACCTTGAAAATCCCTCCCATTCCTAAATTTCCAAAATCCTGCGACTGTGACACAGAGATGTGTACATTCTCAGTTGGAATAGGTCCCACAGAATTGGGAATGTGGACCCTTCAGACATGCACAGGAACCAGAATATATTAGTTCATAGCTGAATATCCCTAGTAATCGCCGTGTGCGTCTGAAGTTGCAATATTTTGATATTTATGCAGAACCTGTAATATTTAAAAGCATGTCAGTTAAGCCACTTATTCACACCATGGTCTTGGGGAGAACAGACTGTAATGATGTTTCATTTATTACATTTAGAATTCTCATTTCTTTTCTTCACCACGCTTGCCCTCCATACATAGCTTTATCTTTCATTTTCACAGACACCAAAGGCCATCTGATATGAATTCCCATAACTTCCCTTTCTTTGACTTGAACCTTGACATACCTTTACTGTGTTCCTCTCCTACCTATTATTTAACCAATCTCTTTAGATGATTGTACCCAGGCTTATTTTGACTACCCTTCTATCTTTAAATATTTCCAAGATAAATTCTACCATTGCCCCCTCTTCAACTCTCTCCTCCTGTGTTCAGTATATATTTCAAATACCTGCAACATTCACCACTTCACACAAGTTAGGAATCTTAGATTTCTCTTTGCAGCCTTCTCTCTGAGCTCCTTCTGGGTCCCTGGGCACTACTCTGACAGTATTAAATAGTGAAGGATCCGTCCCTAGGTGGAGACCCCTCCCCTCTAGCCTAGGCTCTGCAATAGCCTCTCAGCTGGTTTTCCTGTTTCCAGGGTCAAGCCTCTTCCAACTGCCCCTCACAACTCCGCCAGGGGCTTCCTTCTAAAATATGAGCAGCGTTAATACTACTCAGACACCTAAAACACTTCAGGTTCCCTCCAGCATCTCTAACAGAGTTTCCAAAAAGCCCAGGGTGCAGGCAGTGGCATAGGCCAAATTTTTAGGAGGTATTTGAGATGAATTTCAGGAACACAAAAATTTAAGATTTAAAAATATTATATGTCTTAGCATGTAATTTATTTTCATTTCGATCCTCTTTTGACTTGTCTGGCACGTCTAAGAAAAAGTGTCAGTTTAATACCAGTAGGTCAAAATCACGCCTCTGATGTTTGCTGATCTCTCTTTCTAACAAGCCTACAAGCTCAGTTCGGAAGGGAGGGAACAGTGTCAAACTGGAATTTAGTAGGCATGTTTGGCTTTGTGAATTTATTCAGAATAAGTAATATAACTTTATTATTTACCACAGTAATAGTAAGTCAAAGTAAAGGTGTTTAAGAAAAATGTCAATTTAATAAAAATTCTAATAAATAACAATGCAGGTAGCACAAACGTCACTGTGACGTATCTGGGAACAGACATACGGAATAAAATCCAGACTTTTTATTTTCCCACACATCAGCCCCAATTTAGCTTAATCTCCAACTGCAACCCTTCTTCTTAAATTCCTCACGGTGCACAAGGATGTTTCTCTGCCCCTGAACTTTCCCTACACCTTCCCTTCTCCATGCTGTTCCTTCTTCAGTCTGAAATAGCCTACCTCACTTTTTGGCCTTTTAAAATTCTATTTTAAAGCCTCAAATCCAATATTTTCTTCTCTAGGAAGGCTTCCCCTAAGTTTTAAAATGATTTAATGATCAGTGTCCCTTGATTATGGTGCTTATTCTCTCTCATATTGCAACTTGTTTACACATTTACCCTATGATATTGTAAATGCTTAGAGGGCAAAGACTATGCCATTTTTATACTTATGCATCCCACAACCGAGAAGGAATGCTGATATATATATATATTTGTAAATGAGATAATAGGTGGGAATTTTCTATCTCATCTCATTGACTGCCCCTGGACCTGTTTGTAGGAGTCTTAATAAATGAGGATCTTCAGAAATAGGTCTTAACATAAATCAGGGCAACTTAAACTTACTGAGTGGAATACAACTTACAAAACACTTCCCACGTCCCTGGAGAAGGTAGCTTTTTATTAGCCTCCTTATTTAGGCTGATTATCATACCATTCTGATTTTTTGCTTGTGTCTTTCTTGGGGGATGGGTGGGAGTGGGGGGTAGGAACTGTATTCTAATCTAATTAGATCTGAGGACATGATGAGGAGAGAACCTTAAAAATTCTAGCTAAGTATCTAGAATTAGTCACTGATTCTCTTAGCCAACAATTGTGGGTTTGTTTTTTCAATATCTGGCTCTGTTTCAGGTTTAATGCTTGGTGCCAGGCACAGAGAAAGTGAGAACCACCATCCCTGCCCTCAAGGAGTCAAGCTGTGAGTCAATCACGTAGCACTCCATGAAAATTTGGGGAAACGCGCCTTGTTGTTTTGTTTCAGGTGACTCTCCACTGATGGTGCATTTAGTGGACACCAAGCTTTGTGCCAGCTCAGGTGCTGGAGACGTGTATACATTTCTGTTTTATTTGCCACATAATATAATTTGTGACTTTTAACTTCTAAGACAGTATCTGGGCAAACAACAGACCCAAGGCTCACAAAACTTATGATTATAAAAGTGCTCATCACTTGTCTGTCAAAACGCCAACCAACCTTAATAGAATGTACTTTCTAGAAGATTCCAGTCAGATTTGTGTCAGTCATTTGTGAGTCTCTGACGATGGTCTGCCCACGTTTGCTCAAAGAAAACAGCCCGCAGCTGTGCACAAAGCAAATTCCAGGAGACAACATGGTCAGGCGTACTGAAGGGTATTTAAAAAATGACACTCACATAATATATGGTCCTCTTTTGTTTTTTTTTTTTTGAATACCTAGCCATTTTTAGTCCTTAACAGACATATACACACAGTCTCCTTCTTTGTTTTTACGGACAAGTGTCTGTTTGGGCTGCTATAACAGAATACATAGTCTGATTGGCTTATAAATAACAGACATTTATTTCTCACAGTGTGGAGGCTGGGAAGTCTAAGATCAAGTCACAGGCAGATTCAGTGTCTGATGAAGATCCACTTCTGGTTCACAGATAACCATCTTCTCTTTGTGTGCTTACATAGCAAGGGGCCAGGGAGCTCTCTGCGGTCTCTTTTTATAAGCACATTAATTCTATTCCATTAAGTCAGGAGAGTGGGACTGTCATGACCTAATCACCTCCAAAACACCCATCTCCAAATATCATCACATTGGAAAGCAGGTTTCAACATATGAATTTTGGAGGACGTAAACATTAGATCTATAGCAGTAAGACATATCTAAAGCAATGACCTTGACTTAGAGATACCTTCTGTAGCAGCACAAGTTCTCTTTCTGATTAATTCACATTCTCCCTTTGTGCTTTGTGCCTAGCTGTGGTTTTAGAAAAATTTAATTTGCAAAATGGCTTTAGTAGAATACCAGTGACTAAATATTGATAAAGAAAAACTGGGAAACAAGGGTGGTTCAAATGCTTTGTGGCTTTTTTTCAAAAAAGACCAAGAAGATTAATTTCAAGTTGAATCAAGGTGGCCAAATTACAGGTACATGCTTTTTAAATTTAATATGCCTTAGGAACACCTAACTCCCATGTTGGCTTTTTTTGTTTTTGTATAATTTCACATATGTTGGTTCACTAATAACCACACCTAAGAAATTTTTCCCTTCCAAAAGAGATAATCTATAAAAAGAAAATATAAGTTTAAATCAAGATTATCCAGAGCTATGTACAAAATAGACTGAAAAGTAGAGAAGACAAATTAAGGCTGGAAAGGTATACAAACTGCAGGATTCAAGAAATCAACTTGTTTTGAGAAAAAAGCACTACTGTAATTTTTAGTCACATCCAAAACTATCTGTCTTAAATATAAAAAATGTTTACATCAAAAACAACATGGAAGGAAGGGAAACATTATTTTTACCTAGCTGGAAAACTATGAAATGATAGTCCTTTGGGCCAAGGTAGGTCCCCCAAAATGAGCTAGATCGACAGCCTGTCTGAAGGATCAAATGGAATGAAAATGTGGGGAGAGGGGAGCTGTAATCCTACCATAAGATGAAATTCTCATCAGGAAAACACGTCATTAAAGTTCTGGATCTTCTATAAAACATATTCTTTGAGTGTTTTCTTAATTTAACATAAAAATATTATCACAATCGCAGCATCGCCCCCCATATCTGGTGTCTTAACCAGATTACAGTGCCTTCCTTTATACTCTTCTAAGGAATGAATATTATGTTTATGGAAAATGTAGTACTGCTTAAGAGAAGTAGCAAGCTAATCTCATGAGAGGTCTTAATAGAGATCCTTACAAGAAAATAAAACAGAAATTATTTTTCTTAATCTCTTGCTGGTAAATTTCTCCCATGTTAAGTAACATATGCTTCACTTGGTAGAAGGAGTCCTGCATTTGGAGGCAGAAACCATGGGGCAAAGGCACTAGTGGTATTTTATTACAATAGTCCATTACATAACAGCAATAAAGATTATTTCACCCTTATAATTGCCCTAAGAATAACTAGCATGGAGCCACTGCTTTTATGGCATAGCTCAGTTTAAATGCAGAAAGCCATATTGCAAGAAGACTTTAGGTTATTTTCCTACTCAAAGGAAAGGCATTCTGCCAGTGTTCAGTGACTTGTTTTGGAGGCTTCAGTTCCAAGTCCATCCCAAGACCTTTGCCTCCACAACTTCCAGATTAGATTTCTTAATGACTCAGTGTTTGTACTGATGTTACTCAAGGTCAGTGAGGTTAAAACCTAGGAGACTAGATTCCTCAAGAGATCAGAGCAATTCTTTCATATCTCACTGCATTATCTATAGGTGGACACAGAAGGTAGTTTTTGTTTAGCATGTATAAAAATGAATTATTCAGACATCTAGCTAGCACTAGTCAGAAGAGCTTAGGTTACTGATTAACATGAGTATGGTACTTGTACCTATCATCAGTTGAACCAATGTTAATGTTTGATCATTGGTTACCAAAAATAGGTTATATTTATTCCTAAAGATATTATAGTGATTATTTGGTGGTGGTGGTGGTGGGGTACTTCCTGATTTAAGCTACAATAGAAATCCATTGTCTGACCCCAAAGTAAAATTTTAAAAATTCTTTGCAATTTATATCACATGATGCTTAAAACAAATTTGACAAAAATGATGTTAATTTAGATCAGGGCTTGGCAAACTTGTTCTGCACAAGGCTAGGTAATAAATATTTTAGATTTTGCAGGCCACATATAGTCTCTATCACATATTCTTTTTTCCCCCAACAATTTAAAAATGTAAAAACTATTCTTCAGTCATGGGCTTTACAAAAACAGGCAGTGGGCCATATTTGGTCCATGGAGCAGAGTTTACCAACCTCTGCTTTGGCTAGCTCATCATGCTGAAAGGAATATTTTCATTCCTCAATTCTTGCCATTTGTCCCTACAAAAAATGATCAATAAGAAGCACAGATTAAGACAAAGACTAAACCAGATAACATCTCTAATAAAAATTATTATAAAACTGGAGAGCCATGAGAAAAAAATTCTTATATTCTCTTTAAAATAGTCTACATGGACCCATTGAGTGATGCGGTTACTTAGAGATATGCTAGTATGAGGAAGGAAAACCTAGGGGTTTAAAACTTAGGATGCTGTTTTCCCAGAGGCTGTGGTGGGAATTCTGGACAGTTCCGCAGACCACGGTGAGCAGCGCTGGCCGTGTGCATTTCTAACAGGAGCACTGCTAGGTTCCTATTCCTATGAAGGAAGCTTTCAGGAAGTACTCATGACATTCAATGCACATCAGGACCTAAACTGAGTGGCAGAGGGGACAACAGCAGTGATCTTAGAAACGGGCAGTTTCGTGAAAGCAAAGATGGAATGCTGCTTGAGGGGGCACTCATGTCTGTCTGTCTGTCTCTCTGCACTTTGGAGCTCTGTTGCTAATGTTGCCTCAGAACACAGCTCCCTCTGCCCCATCTATCACCTGCAAATCTCAGGCAATGACTGCAGTCGTATAGTTGCTGAGAGCCCATAAGGCAACATACCCAAGATAAAAGACGGAGAAACTTTGTCTGAAGTCTGTGTGTTCCAGGAGAGCAAACAGAAATACTTCCAGGCTGAACACAGAGGAGGGTTGCAAGCAGCACTGTACCATGCCTGTCACGTTTCTGTGAGGCCTATCAGTTCAGCATATAAGGAAGGTTTCAGATTTCCCAGACCAATGTGTCTGCAGTCTTCAAATATTCACCACGTGCTATTTTTACCCCTGCTTCACAGGAATTTTAAATTAACACAGAGCTACTCATTAACCTTTGTTAACTTACTAAATGGTAAAACGCTAATTACTTGCAAATAAACCAGGTTTCTAGAAGATAATGAAATAAAGACGTAAGAATTTTTTTCTTTGCATTTAACATACATTATTCCCATTAGTACTACTCTTCATAATGAGATTTATAGGGTTAAATTTTAATGCATTAAGTCATTCATCAAGTGTTAATAATCTGCCTTCTATGGTTCTAACTGATGGGTACCCATCTATGCAGAAACATTTGTCCCACAAGTCCTCATGGAGTGGTGATAGTTGTTATCACTCTTGACCTGATAGAATCAGATGACTTGTAAGGTTTTATCTGACCCAGATATTAAAGGGCTCTATGCTTTGTGGGGATTAAGACGGTGTCAAATATAGTTTTTCCATTGAACTTGATTCAGGTGGGGCTGTTGTAGCCCCATCTGCACAGTGTGTAGGCCACCACAGGCACTCACAGAATACCTTTAAACTGGAGAAAACTCATCTTCTAACCTAATCAGGACCAGATAAAAAGTTTGAACATAGCTCTCTGAATATTTCCTTCATTTCCAGGATTTCTGATTGATTCTTCTTTATCAACACCTCGGTAAATTCACTTCGAATCATTTAATTGTACACTTAAAATGGAGTGTTGGTTGTACGTAGATACAGTTGGAGCACTATGTATGTACT
>CAUYRT010084423.1:0-40011 GCA_963574885.1 Lepilemur ruficaudatus
CGCCCGGCCATTATTCCCAGTTCTTAAAGGAGCCAAATTCCCAAAGGGCGTAAGCAGGGAGTGAAGATGGAACAGAAGAAATTCCTTGGTGAAGAGGCTCAAGAAAACAGAACATAGAAGAATGGAACTGAGACCGGGGAGTGTGGTCCAGTTGAGAAGCAGCTACATTATGAGTGATGTGGCAGACAAAGCTGTGGGAAGGTAACCTTCTTCACTGAATTTAGTTGAGATAGAGCCGGATTCCTGAGCCTGTTAGTGATGGAGGAAGGAGTGAATCCTCAAGGACTGTTTACTTCTTGGGGCAGAACCCCCTCAAAAGTGAGGTGGAAACATCTTCAAGCCTTTAACATGCTGGCACTAAATAGATGACCACACCAGAGTACCAAATGGATAAGCTGAGTCCATTCTCCATAATCCATTACTCAATCCCCCTGTGACCAGGGAAGATGAATTACAGTAATGTGCAAAAGAAAATATTTAAATAATGTAAAACTCACAGACATTAAAATATAGAGGTTTGAATGTATGCATTTTTAATGTGAATATTAGACTTACGGAACAAGTGTCTGCAAGTGAATTTGGATTTCTCTCTTCCTAGTTACATTTTATATTAAATATTAATAGTATAAAATGCTTTAGCAGCTTTTCAACCAATTTTATATGTTATGGCATTGTGGGCTAAATTAATGACATAGTTACATGGGTAGTTATCTAATTACTAATAGAATGCTAAGAATTTGGATCAGGAGACCTCGATTTTATTCTACAATTTTCTAACATAAAATACAATGGGTTACGCCATGCATCTAAAATGGCACAGAAGTGCAATCCCTTATATGTATTCAGTTTCCAGGCTTTCTTTCAATTTTAAATTGAATGAAAACTTCAATTTTAGGTTTTTAATGAGGACAAGAATACAATTATTATTGAGGCACCAAACATTTTAGCTACTCCCTAAGTCCAGGTAACTATTTATGACTCTGATTTATTTTCAACCAATACTCCTGAAATTTGCCTGTCTTCAGCTAATGCAATATGGACCCTCAAAAACATGCAGTTAATTTTAACATGCATATGTAATTATTTAATGTCTCTCTAACTAGACAATAGCTTCATGAAGTCAGAAACCACATCTGTTTTACAGAAAGAATTTTCCAAAGAAGCATGCTGTATTGAAAGAATGCCTTGAATAAAAAATTTGAATCTAAACTTTATGTGACTATGAAACAACTTTCAAACTAGACAATCCAAACAATCCAACATTGCTCAAGAACTAAGAAACTAAATAGAATTTCAAAAGATTATAAAATTTGGCCTTCATGCAGAAAATAGAGAATGAGATATGGGTGGATTCTTCCTGTCCTTTTCAGAGGTGATCAACCCCTCAAAGGTGTTGTAGGTGTACTTTTGGAGACCAGCTAGAGCATAATGCTTGTCATTGCTAGATGAGTGGTTGCATCAGTGAAGCCCTGTGGGCTACCTGCAGCAAAGGAGTCTGGAGAAGAAGCTAGACCTCTACTAAGAGTGAAATGTTTAGGGTGAGGTCCTTTCAGTACTTTGACACTTAAAAAATAATTTTGTTGAATCTACAGATTCAACATAATCACTCTCAAAATCCCAGCTGGGTTTTTTTTTTTTTAATTTGTTGGTTTGTTGTGTTTTGTTTGTTTGCAGAAATAGACTAGCTAATACTAAAATTCATAAGAAACACAAGTGATCCAAGATACTCAAAACAATCTTGAAAAAAAACCAACACAGTTGGAAGATTTAACACTTCCCAGTTTCAAATTACTACAAAGTAATCAAGACAGGGTACTAGTATATATAGAGAGATATATAGATCAAAGGAATAGAATTGAGTATCCAGAAATAAACCCATATGTTTATGGTTGGTTGGTTTTGGACAAAGTTTTCAAGCCAATAGAGAAAAGACAATCTCTTCAACAAATATGCTGAAACATCTGACTGTGCACACACCAAAGAATGGATTTTGACTTCCACTTCATATGATACAAATATTAAAGTGGATAACAGATCTAATTGTAAGAATAAACAACTATAAAAATCCTAAAAGTAAATATGAGCAAATCTTCTATTTACATGAGTAGAAGATTTTATTGTTTTTCTTCTTCTCTTCTGTTGTTTATATGTCAACAAAAGCAAAAGTGACAAGAGAAAAACAGATGAATTGTACTTCATTAAAATTAAAACCTTTATGTATCAAAGAAAACCATTAGGAAAACAAAAAGATAACTGGCAAAATGGGAGAAAATATGTGACAAGGAAATTTTATCCAGAATACATAAAGAACTTTTACAACTCAGCAATATAATGACAAATAATCCAATTAGAAAACAGACAACAGATTTGAAAAGACATTTCTCCAAAGAAGATATACAAATAATCAACAAACTCATAAAAAGATACTCAACTTCAATAATCATTAGCAAAATGCAAATCAAACTACAGTGAGATACCACTTCATAGCCACTAGGGTGGCTAAAATATAAAAAAAGATAACAAGTGTTAGCAACAATGTGAAGAAATTAGAACCCTATATATTGTTCTTAAGAGTGTAAAATGGTGTAACTGCTGTGAAAAACAGCTTGGAATTTTCTCAAAATGCTAAACATAGAGTTGCCATATAACCTAGCAATTCCAGGGTGTATACTGGTTATACACCCACAATAAATAAAGACATAGATCCATGAGAAGATTTGCTCTCAGCAGCAACCTAGCTCAGCATGATCAGAATTTCCTATTCCTTATCTACTCAAATCTCCTTAAAGAAAAGGGTGAATTTTTCCAGCCTTAGGTGGATCAGAATAAAAGAGGATTGTAAATGAGTAGAAACAACCAAAATGGTCATTAATTGAACAGATAAATAAAATGCAGTATAATTGTACATCAGAATAGTATTTATCAATAAAAAGAATTGATACATGCCACCGCATGGATGAATCTTGAAAACATGTCAAGAGGCCGGGCGCGGTGGCTCACACCTATAATCCTAGCACTCTGGGAGGCCGAGGCGGGTGGATCACTCAAACTCAGGAGTTCGAAACCAGCCTGAGCAAGAGCAAGACCCCATCTCTACTAAAAATAGAAAGAAACTAATTGTCCAACTAAAAATGTATATAGAAAAAATTAACCGGGCATGGTGGCGCATGCCTGTAGTCCCAGCCACTCAGGAAGCTGAGGCAGGAGGATTGCTTGAGCTCAGGAGTTTGAGGTTGCTGTGAGCTAGGCTGATACCACGGCACTCTAGCTTGGGCAACAGAGTGAGACTCTGTCTTAAAAGAAAACATGTTAAGAGAAAGAAACTAGTCACAAAGAACCACACATATTGTGTAAAATGTCCAGAATAGGCATATCCATAGGGAAAGAAAGCAGATTAGTACTTGCCTGAGGCTGGAGTTGGAGGGATGGGAAGGTAAAGGGAAATGAGGGCTGACTGCTAGTGTGCACAGGGTTCTTTATGGGGTGTTGAAAATGTTCTAAAGTTAGATTGTAGTGATGGTGTACAACTCAGCATATTCTAAAACATTGTACTGTATACTTTAAATGGGTGAAGTTTATTGTACATCAAATACATCTCAATAAAGTCCACTGAGATGTAGGGGTATAGCTGAAATTGGTTGCAAATTTCTGTTGGGACATCAGTTAAAGTGTTGAGATCACAGTGCCTGGGTTTTAATTATGGCTCTGCCACATACTAGCTTTGTGATCTGAGGTACTTTGTTCCCTGTGTCGATATTGTATTAAAGATTAAGTGAACTAGTGTAAGTAAAGCCCTTAGAATAGAGCGCAGCACAGATTTAGTGAAACTAAATAAATATGATGATATTTTTGCTGAAGAGATCATCTACAAGTTCCATCAAATTCCCAAAAAAGTTTGCGACCTTCGTTACTTACTGAAAGGACATGGCCAAGGAGTTTTCTTTGGCCATTTATAACTCAACTTAAGAAACACAATGTTCTTAGTATAAATTAAAAATCCAATTCTCTTACAAAACTAAACATCCTAGCAATTCCATTTTGGGGGCATTTATCCCCCTCCAAATGAAAACAATGTTCACATAAAAATCTGTACAAGAATGTTCACAGTAGCTTTATTTATAATAGCCAAAACCTAGAATAAGCCCAACGTCCTTCAACGAGTGAAACAACTGTGGTATAGCCATACCACGGACTACCACTTAGCAATTTAAAGGAATGAAAAACTACTGACACACACAACAGTAGTGTCACCTACCTTGGACAAATCTCTGGGAATTATGCAAAGTGAAAAAAAAAAACCCTCAATCTCAAAAGATTACATACTGTATGATTCCATTTATACAGCGTTTTAGAAATAGAGGACAGGTTAGTCACTGGCAGGGTTTATGGATGGGGGACAGTGAGCAGGTGGTTTGCTGAAGGGCAATAGGAGGGATTTTGTGATGTGAAAACTGTTGATGCTATTTATTTTTTGTAGAGATGGGTCTTTCTATGTTGCTTGGGCTGGTCTCAAACTCCTGGCCTCAAGTGATCCTCACACTTTGGCCTCCCAAAGTGTTGGGATTATAGGCGTGAGCCACCACACCTGGTCACGTTCAGTATCTTTAAATTGGTAGTGGATACATGAACATACACACGCAAGTGATAAAGCTGTATAAAACTTAATACACACAAGTACACTGAAAACTGAGGAAATCTGAATAAAACCGGTAATTGTATCGATGTTAATATTTTGGTTGTGATATTAAACTATAGTTTTGCCAAGTACTATCAATGGGAAAAAGTAGCAAAGTGTACAAAGGAATCTTTCTGTGTTATGTTTCAACCTCATATGAGGCCACAATTATCTCAATACAAATTTTAATTTAAAAATCCAGTTCTCTTATCCAGTAAGTCTGGGTGACATATCTGTCTACCCTTCCTAATGACAAGCCACGCCTACCCACCATCTCTAGTCCTACCCTGGTATTCCTTACTTTACTTACATTGAATCCCTTCAGCACAGGTGAGCTTTGAAAAGTTTGGTTTTTTGGTAAAGTTTACTTTTCTCTGTAAAACTGTGAACCACTTTAAAAGTCGGCACTATCACTTAACCTGGATTTCATGCCCATGACTTATTTTTCCCTAAAGAGATACTTAAATGTTGCACAAATTATGCAAATCATAGCTATTAATATTACCAGTCAGATAATCTAATGGGTAGAATTTGTCAGGAAGAAAAACACTGTGTTGTATATTTTGCAAATTTAATAATTAAGCTCCACTCAGGTTGCTCTAAACAAATTATTCTTTCTAAATATTAGCATCAAAAATAAAGGCTGTGATCAAAGGAGGGGCAATGCAGGCTTTTCCTAACTTTAAACACATCTCAGTGTTTTTAGCTTGACATATATTTTCAAGTGGTATTACTGTGAATTAATTGTTCTTGTAATTTTCAATCACAATGGCTACTCTGAGTACTTTTTCTTGGCTTCTTGGAAAAGCAGTGAGCCTATTGATATTACAAGATTTTTTTTTCCCTATGCAAGTCTCTGGAGAAGTGGACATTCTTCATTCTAGAATGATTATTCTGAAATGATGTCATTAAAGATAGAAGCCTCAAAATCTGTTTTTCTGATAATTCAGAAAAAAATGTCAGCTGGAGATGACTGTCTAGAAAATACAAGAGAAATAATAGACCTTGATTTAAAAGTATGCTAGCCTAATGGGCTTTTTCAGAAGATGTAAAAACTGTAGACCAAAATATTTACTGAAAGGATGGGTCATATTCAGCATGAGGGACCCTGAGAAAATTTATCAGCTAATTATGAAACAAACTGATTCCCATCAAGAACGGGCTTTCCATGACCTCAGTTAGCCCTATTACTAAAAGTGGTATTTAAAGTGACTGCAAGCCATACTTTTGCATTGACAAGAAGGATGTCCTTGAAAATTCAGAAGTGTACTCCTTTCTATGCAAGTTGTAAATTTTGTTCTATGTGGTGGATTCTGAAAACTGGAACAATGGACCCAAAGTTTCTTTACGTTCTAGTTCCATTATAGAATGAAAATTTATTTTTTAAAAAGTGCTGTAGTTAGTGTCTTTCCATAAAAGGTGGAAATTATTCTAACCCTTTGAAGGCAAGAATGTGTGATTTTCCCCAATAGCAGTAGAGAACATCAAACCTGAGCCTAGTTGACCCACATCATAGTATTGGGTTGTTCAATACCAGGCACATCCTGCTGCCCATTGATTCATCTAAAAAAATTAAAAGCAAAATCTACAACTATAAAAAAGCCTACATGTTAATTTTTTTTAGTTTTGCAAAAAAAAAAAATGTGAATAGTATATGACCATGCATTTATTGTCTATTTATCAAATACTGTAACATATATTTTTGTGATAAAAAATTTTATATATGTTGATAAAATTCTGTATCCCTATTACCTACAAATGTCCATGGCATGTTATAGTTTTTAATTAAAATGTTGAACAGATAAAAAAAAAATTAAAAGCAGCAGTCTTCTAGTCTTTGGTTGTGGTAATTGTGTGGGTGATGGATGTTATGGATTATCTTGGCCTATGGGGTGGGACCAGACAACCTCCTGAAAATATAGCATCCTGTGAGGTCAGCACAGTTCATATAGCTCCTTTAATGGAACAACCTGGGGTCTGAATATGACTGAATGGAGAACCCATGGACTACACAAAATTGCTCTTTTTTTATGACTTTAATAAAGTGATGAAATATAGCAGCTTCTGTCAACAGAAAATAAAGCAAGGTAGACAATGTTAGAAATCCCTACATGGAACCAAAGAACACTTTGTCCCCAGCATCTCTATGGGGTTGGCTGGTGCGTGCTCCTAGCATGCTGAGCCAGCCTGAGGTCCTGTCAATGTGCTTTATTTATTCAACTTATCTGTAAAGATGATAAGAGAACAAAGCATGTGTGCCCCAAAATAACATTATTAACTGGAATTAACAGCATCCCTCTGACACAGCCCAATGAGAATAAGCATTTGCATCCTTATGCACGTACTTATGCCAGAGAGTCATAGGCTTTTTAATGAATAAGGTGTTTAGTTTTCAAATCCACCCTTCCAGGACAATAGGGAAGCAGCTTCCACTGGCAATTACTTAGAAGTCGTTTCATCATTACTGCCGCTATTATCATCATTGTCTTGTTTTAAATATACAGCCTTAATGAAGTGTCAGCTGCAAATCAAGAGGTTCTAGGCTCTCTTTTTCTTCTCTAAGGTTCTTGTCTTCTGACAATACAAAGTCCTGAGGGTGGAAACCATGTCTGTTGTATCCACCGCTGCAGCCCCTGTGATGCCTGATATCTAGACAGCACACGATCCACCGTACTTGCTGAATGTGTTTCTTTGCAGGGAAGGTGTCTATTATATTTTATTTCATTTTGTTTGTTGCTTTTCATCGAAATTCCTATTTCAGACTCTGCCTGGTGGTGGTTCTCTTTTGATTGTCAAAGATGACTAAAAGACTTAAGATTAAAAAGACAAAAGTGACCCTGTCAAGTCACCAGTTACATGTTGGCAGAAATTCTGTCATTTCATTTGTCAACCCCTCTTCTTAATGAGTATTTTGGTGGTGATCTGCAGGCTGTCTTTAGTAGTACACAATTTTCATGAATTAAAGCAAATAAATCATCTTGGACTAGAATAATGTTGACATCTTGGCCCCTGGAGCTGTCTAGTCCCTAGCAGAATGCTGTGCATATGACATTATGATTCTTCATTTTTTAAAAGGTCCTTCACTAGTCCTTTATGCCTGTCCTCACCCAAATTCTTCCCAACTGGACCTGAAATTTGTTAAATTGAAGAATATGCTTGACTCATGTTATTTTTCCATCTGGCTTTAAAACTGCATTTGGAGGAAGAACATCTGTTATTACACATCTGAGTCTTTAACAGTTAGATCATCAGATTGCTATTGGGATGTTTTCTTTCTTGGACTCATCTTCTGTCCTGGGAACTCTTATAAGCTTTTATAATCAGCTATATAAGCTGTCTTTTTTTTTTTTTGGAAGCTGCATTCTGCCAAGGGTAAATGAACTGGGTCCACAAAGTTTAGTGCTTGATTAAAAAAATTTTTTTAGCTCATGAATTATTGCACTTCTAAACTTAGCAAAATGTCTTTCTTGAAATCCAGTATGAATATTAATGCAAGACAGACTTGGAATGCCAAAGCAGTTGAGGGTGGGTCAAGTACTTTATAGTGGCTGGGAAATTTGAAAGCATTTCAGTTGAGCTATGAAATGTCTTTACATAAATTTCCTGTCAGAGTCTTTTATTAAAAGGAAAAAGTGTCTATATCAGCACTGGCTAAATCTCATGTGGGTCCATACTGTCCAGTTGTCAGAACCATCCAACAAGTGGCTTTATATGTTTCCAATTACAGGAACATATAGGAGTTGATATTGAGGATATTACTATAAAATAGATAAACAAATTAATTAATTCATTCAACAAATATTCTCTTCCATGAGTGAGGTAATATGGTAGGCATTGATTTAAAAAGCAAAAAAAGAGACATGATCACTGCCCCTCTGTGAGCTGTACTTTGAAGGGGAAAATACACATTAAGTGATTGTACAAACATTTAACTATCAATAGGGAGATGTGTATGACAAAGCTTGCTAGTTGTCTATCTTCTATCCTTCTTCTACTTCTTCCTAAGTAACAGGACCTTACATTATCAGGGCAGCAATATACTTAGCTAAAAAGCTATATATATATATATGTGTGTGTGTGTGTGTGTGTGTGTGTGTGTGTGTGTGTGTGTGAAGTTTGCAGAGAGGGATTGTCAAGAGTCCCTTGCAGAAGAGGGATGGCTGAGGGGTAGGATTTAGTTGGGAGGCTTATTACATTACCACTTCTCCTTCCTTTTACATAGAATAGGGAAGGAAGGCTAGAGCTGCAGTAGCTGTCTTGTGATGACGTACTGACTTAGCCGATTAATGTCATGCACTAAGGATGATGGAACAGAATATGAGAAGGAGCCTGGGTCTTTGATGACCATTGAGCTGCCATATCTGCCCTGATCTGCTTACTTCTGACTTCTTTTATATATAGGGAAAATAAAACTCTATTTGTTTTAAGCCACTCTTAATTGTATTTTTTTTCTTAGATGTAGCTAAACCTAAACTTTACTGAAGCAAATAGTTATAAGGATCTATGCTGGAGTAGAGGCTGGATCTAGAATGGAGACTCAGAGAAGGTTCTCTGCAGATATTATGCTTCAATTGAGCCCTGACTTGAATGGTGTTGTTGAAGAGGATGGGAGAAAGGAAGGGGGAGGAGTTTTCCAGGAATAGGAGAAAATGTGGAAAACCCTTCAGGCAGAACTCAAAGAATCATGCATGTTGGGTGGGGTGGGGGGGAGATCAGTGTGCCTGCAACAGAGTTAGGGTGGAGAGTGACCCAAGTTGCTATTTAAGATTTCAGCATGTTGCACAGAAAATATCTAGAATTTATTCATCTTGCATAACTGCAACTTTAGACTCATTGAACAGCAAGTTAGTAATACTATATTCTGCACTTAAAAATTTAAGATAGGTCTCATGTTAAGTATGTTAAATATACTTCGCACAATAAAAATAAAGATTTAAGCATGGAAGTGATGTAATCAGATTTGCATACTACATGCTCATGTGTACACACACAAACCCAAAGTAGCACACCATATACAATGTAGAAAGTACATTGTAGGAAGTAACAGTGGATACAGGGAAACCAGTTAAGAGCCTACTGCAGAAGTTGAGAGAAGAGATGTTGGTAGTTTTGTCTAGTCTCATGATGGTGGAGATAAAGAAAAGTCTGTAGATTTGAATGGAGGAAAAGAAGTGACAGAAACAAAGCAAATAAGAAACCAATGTGTGATAGTATACTAAAATTATATTACATCCTATTGCTTTTTAAAAGAAATATTCATTCATGTCTTACACGTTTTCCCCTTATAACAGAATTATAAATTTGTTTAAGAAATCACTCCTCCAACAAATCTTTATGTCAGAGGTAAATCTTAATTAGTTAAAACTAATTTTTATAATCTCAGTTATATTACCAGTAATTGGTTTAGGCATGAGCATGAGATAATTCTGAATAATGAGAATTAAATAACATTTGCCAGGGAACTCTTGAAAACAAAAATTGTTTTCTCTTCAGAAGAAGAAAAAAATCTACCTAGAAAGAAATAGTAGGTAGGTATGTAGGTAGAAATATTCTTCCTCTGGGTATTTTCACATCCAAATGTAATGCCTGGAACACTGGCATCCACCTTGCAGCTAGGAGGGGAGCAACCCTGAGAACAAAGCTAATATTAATACATCAAGGAGTAACAGAAAGATGGAAAGAGCTTGACATTTGAGCTGCTGACCTCTGGAGTTCTTGTTATGTGAGATAATAAACTAAATCTCAACATTTAAGCTAGTTAAATCAGAGTTTTTGTTATTTGCAACCAGTTTTATCCTACATGATCTACATTTTAAGCTCTGGTAACTGTTAACTTTAAATTTAGCATCACTATAACACCAATCTTTCCGAAGAAGATAGCTTGATTATTAATATGCTAAGATAAAAAGCTATATAGGTATATTTTCTACTTCCCTTTTATAATGGAAGGAGGTATTTTTGTTGCCCAATTTTTAAATTTGTCATGGAATGAGGCTAACAGTATGAAATCCAAAAGTAGAAATCAAATTGACCAGTCCAAATTTAGAGGAAACTGGCAAAGCAGAAACAAATAGAGTAAGGAAAGATATGATACAGTTGAGAATATTTAGGGAAAAAAGGCACAGATGTGGCTTAATTTTTGTTTATTTACAAAGTTGAGAAAGTTGCATGGAGTTCTTTTGGTGGAGTAGTGAGAAAAAAGAGGGGCATGCGCGGCAGACTCCCCTAACAGCTGCGTTATTTAGTACTTGATTGCATATCACCTTCATTTAAAATTATTCATGCATGTGTTTGTATCCCAGATTCATTTGGAAAGTTTACTGGGATAGTTTATGATATAGCATTGGTATTATAGCAGGAATTCATTACATAAACATAATAGGTGAATGTTTTATTTTGAAAAACAAAATGTATACAACAGTACCTAAAACGTACCAGGCACCTGACACATGATAGAAGATAGAAAGGAGACAAGGGAAGAAGTTGAAAGATGATTAGCAAATGCTTTATACTTGGTTTGAGAAGGAAAAGTTTGTCGACATATTTTACTACTGATAATGTAAATGGAGAGATTAAAGTGAGGACATTCAATGTCTGTTTTCTTTGTTTTAAATGTTATCTAAGAAAAATAAATGTTCATGAGATAAACCAAACTAAATTTATAAGGGATTGTATTTATGATGTAATTAGATCAAAGGATTTTATCTAGAATAAAACTAGTTTCCTGACTACTAAAAACATCCTTTTCACATAAGCATATCAGTTTGCTAATATGCTACTTATGCAGAATATGCTGCTGGAGATTTAGAGGAATGTAAGTATGAAATGCATAATGACCTTTGCTTCACAACTTTCCTAAATACATCCCCAGGTAAAACGCAAGCCACTTGAGTAAAAGACACAAGGTAAATTAGGAAAGAAAAACGCTTCAAAATGTGGAACTTTAGGTTAAAAATGCCAGATACAACCTATGCATTTACTTTTACCATTTCCCTAAAGCTTACCAAAATGGCAGTAAATGAACTTTAAAAAAATTGATTCAAGTAAACCATATATACATATACATGTAATACACACAATGCAGTGCATATACTGTAAGTATAAAGCTTGATCAGTTTTCAAAACTGAACACGTGTAACCAGCACATGAGCAATGACAGAACCTTTTGGGGATCCCAGAGGCTCCCTCCTTCTACTGCCAGTCACTGTAGTCTCCTCAAGGGTACCCAATACCCTGACATCCAACAGCACAGGTTAATTTTGCCAGATTTTTTTCTGACATGAAGGGAGTCAGACAGTATGAATTCTTTCATGTCTGGTTTATTTTCCCCAGTAACACATTTAAAAGGTCTGTCTATACTATATACAACTATAGATCATGCATTCCTATTGCTATGTTATATTTCGTTGTATAAATAAACCACAATAAAGGAAATTTTAAGAGGCATAAACTCACAAAGTTAAAGAGGAAGAAAGAGGAAAGGATGGCAATAAATCTTAAAAGCTATAAAGCAAATGAAGGAGTTGTAACTGAACTGGAAGACCAGAAATTTTTTCAGACATATGGTGGCAGCAAAGGAAGCCTAAAAATAAGCTATTTCATGCAAAAGAATGATCCAGAATTAAAGGTACCCAATGTCTCTAAAATTTGGTGCTGGAGGTGGAGCTAAACACGGGAAAACTAGCTGTCTATGAGACAAGCAATTAGACCCCAGATCCCCTCACATACGCACATACAATTGCACTACTGCTCTTTTGTCTTCTTGGTGGAAGACTGGACATTTAATTGCTGACTCTATTGAACTAGGGACTCTGGACTTGGGGACAAAGTTACTAAACACAGAGGATTAACTGAAATTCTATATTCTGAATATTAACTTACCTGGCCCTCTTGTAATTTCCTGCTCTGAGAACACTGGACTGTTCACCTTTGGAGATCCCAGTCACTGCAAGAGAAATGGGCTAGAGTTATTGACAACTGGGTCTTTACCCTGCAGAGGAGACAACAAACTTAAAAGAACTGAGTAATCACATGGGGCTTCCCATCAGCTTGTGACTGTGTGCCCATGCCAGTCACCAGATGTTTGAGGAAAAAACTCTAATGTGGAAAAAAAAACTAAAAGCAGAAACAGACATAGGCACCAAAAGGATTTAGAGGCAAAAGGCAGGACAATGAACAGGATACAATATTTTTTAACAAACACTAAAAATGATAGCCATGAGATAAGAATAAGAGGCTTTGAAATGTAACATTCAGAGAAAATTCAAAAGAGTGCTTGGAAATTATTATGATTAATGTGAACTTCCACAGAAAATAAATTTTAAGAATTTCTCAGAAATGGGAACAGAAATAACAAGAGGTGAAGAGCAAGAGAGTAAAGATTAGAGATTCAGTCTGGGATGTCCAAAATTCAAATAGAGTTCATAAAGGTAAGAGAAATAAGATGCAGGACTGGCACGTTTCTACAAACAAATTAAAGAAAATTTTTACTAAATGTTACAGAGAATGATGTCAGCAAGATGTCTGACTGAAGTTGCCTAAAGGACACGTCCCCCACAAAAAAGGACCAAAACAACAAATGACATTTCAACCAAAGTGACCTAAGCAGAGCACTGGAGGATAGCAAGGGTGTGGCAGAAACCCTGTGGAGCGTAGCAACTCAGGATGGCCACACAGAGAAGTGAAGGTGCCTCCGCCACCCCGTCCCTCTCAGTTGAGATCGGGTCGGAACCAGAAGTTCAACAGCAGAATCTGTTTCCTGTATTTAAATCAGATTGTTTCTCTGCTATTGAGTTATAAGAGCTATTTAAAAATGTTGGATATTAACCCCTTATCAGGTATGTGATCTCTTTGGGTTGAATCTGTTTGGAACCTTTGAGTTTAAGAATCTGATTATTCAGGTCTCTCTCAAAACTGAAAATGTTGTCAGCAATTATTTGTTTAGCTAAGCTTTCTATGCCTATCTCTTCTCCCTATGAAACTCTTACAATGTGAAAATTTGTTCATTTAACGGGACCTTGTAAGTCTTGCAGGTTTTCTTTACTCTTTTTCATTCTTTTTGATTTTTTCCCTCTGATTGGCTATATTCTCCAAAAAAGACATAAAATGGAACAATATATAATATTTCTAAGTTTTCTCATCTGCAGATTTAAAAATTTACAAAGGGTTGTTTTGAAAAATAAAAATATACATGTACACAAAAATCAGTCATATTATTATATACCAGCAGTCACTTTGGAAAACAGTTTAACATTAGATACTAAATATGTTTATCCCTGTTTGAGGAACCCTTCTCTTAGATATTTACCCAAAATAAATGTATATACCAAGAGATATATGCATACAAGTGTTCCCAGCAACACAATTCATAATACTTTAAAACTAGAAACTATCCAAATTCCCTCAACAGTAGAATACATTTTTTTAAAAATGGTGTTATATTCAAATGAAATATTATAATAAAATTAAAATAAATTCTAGCTACACTCAGCAATATTAATGAATTTCACAGAAGAAAAGGCTTATAAAATTTTTAAAACAAGCATAGTGTTAGAAGTAAGAATGGTGGTTACCTTAAGTAGTGATTTGAAGAGGAACTGAAGAAAATTTTCTGAATACCAGCAATGTTCTCTTTATGCACCTGTGGAAGGTATGCAGTGTTATCTTGGGATAATTCACTGAGTGTTGCATTTATGTTTCATTCATTTTTTTTTTTCATTTAGCATGACTGTGTAACTTAGCCACTCAATCTTACATACTTTCAATAGTATGAGTGAGTGGGGCGATATTACTTGAGAGAGCAGTTGCAATCCAGGGCTGTCCTTGCAAAACAAGACACAGGATTACCTTTGTTGTATTTAACAATAAAAAGCTTACTGGAAGAAACAAACAATGGAGGGGAGGGGAGGATAAAAAAAAGTGAGAGAATGGAGGGAAGGGATGGAGGAAGGAAAGAAAGAGGAAAGGAAGAAGGAAAAGGAAAGAAGGAAGGAAGGAGGGAAGGAAGAAATGACAAAAAATAAAGGGAAATGAAAGAAAGGGAGAATAGAAGGAGGAGAGAGCCCTAACCTAGAGTATGCTCCCCTTCTACTTTAAAATCCTGGTGTGAGGAGGAGCACTAAAGCAGATCACATCCCCCTCCCTTGAAACAAGCGCTGCCTAGGTGATGAGGGGTAGAGAGGAAACTTGGAATAGAGTATGAGATTAAAAGTGCTTGACCAAGAAGTTAGGCAACCTTCTCAACATCTCCTTTAAAGGTTTTGCCTTTGAGGAAAAGCTAAGTGTCTTAGCAAAGCTGGGAGTAGTCATTTAAGAAAAAGTAGCCTGTATCCGTGTAGTATACTAGTATAAACAAGTATAAACTGCTCAATAAAGAGGCTATAATGCCACCCCTTTCAGCTGCAGAGGTACTGGTTCCCTTTGATACTTTGGTGGCACTATGTGCACATTGCCCCCTGCTGAGGAGCACAGATTTCAGTCCTTGGCTTCTGTCCTACATGATTCTCCCAAGTCTCACCACCACCTCCGGGCTGAGGTGACATATACTACTTGGCTCCCTTTTGGATCTGATCCCTGGATTCTTCAGACCTGTGTTTCTGCCTAAGCCCTTCTGTGCCCTTCCCAGGAGTACAGGAAAGATGTCATTGCATGGCCGTGTCTTTCTAAGACAGCAGGAGACTCAGATATATCAGCAAAGCCTCTTCTAAAGACACATGGCAGCCATGTGATCATCTTTGTGCCACAGTGTGAGAGACATCGGTGAGGCTACTTTTTACCAGAGATCCAATGGGCCTGGCGAGACACAGTTCTCCACCACTTTCAGATCCCCAACTTGTGTGCATTTTCTAATGCATCTCCTTCCACCACAGCTGTCCTATAGACGTGCGGGCAAACTTCAGTGTAAACTCCTACCTCCTCTCCCAACTGTCCTTCATTCTCTCCAGGTGAGATGTCTCTACCTGTTCTGGGTGATGGGTACAATGCTGATTACTCTACTGATCTTCCTAAATATTTCTTTCAAGTGAACTTATACATTTTATTATAGATGCTATAAGCATTTAATCCTGACGACTCTCCCCAGAGACAAATGACATCATCATGTCTTGAGGCATGATTGAGGGATGCACATGGGTAGAAGTACGAAAACACACCTGTTACTTTGTCAAATTATTATCCTGAGTTGTTAAGGTATTCATCAAAAATTTCTAGAATCGTTTGGACAGTAGTTCCCTGGTATTCCAGATATCTGAAACAGTTGAAAACCCTAACAAAGACCTGGCCATGTAGGGATGAATTTACGTTTATAATTTTACATATGTGAAACTTATGTAAAATTATAAATGAATCATTCTTATGTAGTGAAGACCTCAAAATTCAGCCATCTAGGAAAAGGTCATGTTTAAATCTGAGTAACAGAATGAAGTCAGAATGCCCTTTCACCACTGTATACTTACATTTTCTCAACACAGTAAGGTAAACCCTGCACGACTAGAAATTCCAATGTATCCTCCTTTGGGACGAATCTCGCTTTACAAACTTATCACCCTTGGCCTTGGTTATCACTTATGATATTATAAATGCATTAAAGGGAATTCACAGGTCAGCCTCCAAATTATTTATTATCCAAACCAAGTACAGTATTTTTTTCAACTTGTCCTAAAAATTAACTCAGAATTCTAGTAATTTCAAGTTACATGCTAAAAATATTTGTTTAAAAGAAATATATTTGTGTATATAAAGTTGAAATATGGGAAATAGTTTGTCTTTGATATTGTTCTTTTTTTTTTTTTTAGTGGAAATGCATTGTGACGGGGAGGGGCATGCTTGAAATGTAGTTGGGGATGGGAATTAGGGGCCTTAATAGAGGGAAGGAAATCTTCTAAAACTGATTTATATGACTAGCTGTACAACTTGGTAAATTTACTAAAAATCATTTAATTGTTCACTTAAAATGGAGTAATGACATGCAATGTAAATTATACTTCAATAAATTTATCAGAAAAAAAATAAACACACAAAAAAATGCCTGTTAACTTTAGAAACAATTTTATGTGAAATATCCCACCTACAAAGTATGAACTCTAAATCCAGTTTTGATCTAACAGCATTATATTGGTGAAATAAATCTCTTGTGTACTTGTAGTTCCTTGTAATGTTATTGTGATTATGGTTATTTTCCTGCTCTAGGGGAGTGATGGATGGCAGTGAGGCTTAACCCAATTTTACATCAAGTTTTTGCTAATCTCACACAACCTCCTCATAAATCTGAATGATTTGGTGCTGCTCTGCCACCCTCATGTGAGCTCCAGAGTGGTCTTGGCCTGAAATTATATATTACTGCAACCTCCTCTGAAAACATAAGGGCTTTTATTGTTTCCCTAACTGAATTGTGTTTTCATCTTTTACACTGCTATGGTGGGTATTGCTTAGCAACAAGTCTCCAAGAGCAAGAAGTAGAGCATGCCTTATTAGCATAATATGCTAATCCCCTGATCTCCCTGCTGCCTGGATAAATTCACTGCTGGCCCTCTGACTTGTCCAGCCCAGTAGAATAGTTCCTTTTCACCTTTTAAAGTAATTTTTTATTTCTATAAATAAAATATATTAACTCCTAGTCATATGACAACAAAGATTAAATAGAAGGAATAAGTTCTAGTATTCTATGGTAGAGGAGAGAAATTTATTGTTAACAATACTTTATTGTATATTTCAATATAGCTAGGAGAGAAGAAGTGTAATATTCCCAACATAAAGAAAAGATAAATGTTGGAGGTGATGGATATCCCAATTACTCCAATTTGATCATTACGCATCACATACATGTATCAAAATATCACATGTAGCCCCAAATATGTACATTGTATCAATAAAAATACAAAAAATTAAATTGCACAGATCACTCAACAGGAACCTGATATACCCAAAAAGCATTTTCATATGGAAATTGATTCATCTATTTTTTTTAAATAAATGCCACCTAACAAAGCACACTCATGTCACATCATTGCATTTTGCTTCCCTTTGTTTCGGAAGATGGCAGAAACGATACGCTACAAATAGAAAGTCTTCCTTATAGGTATGACTCACACTGAGAAGTACATGCTATTTCTCCTAATCCCCTTTGTGTCTGGAAATATGCTGTCAGGAGACACTAGATTTTAGAGTAAGCCCAAGCCAAAGATAAAGGACTTTCTGTTGCCTCTATGTGGATTGAATAGGTGATAGTGACCTTGGTCTTGATAGAATAGAAATGCTTCTAAAAATACCTGCAAGATTCACAGTTCATTTTAAAAACAATTCTGAATCAACCAGAAGTTGTGTAGGACAAGCACACAACATGGACCTTACTTACTAAGGATTTAGCTCACAAGCTGTGCAAACATATTATGATAATTTCTTGGCATTGGCTTTAGCTATTTTTATCTTCCAGTTGGCCCAAACTTTATGTGGTTCCATGGGAAAGATTCCTCACTCTGTCTATCCTGTAGTCCTCTTGGGTGGCATGATGAATTGAGGCAAGCTATACTTTTCTCATGGGCTTAATTTTTAAAAGTGGGTTAATGTGCTTTAAAATCTGTTAATCGGACAAGGGAAGAGTCATGTAAGACATGAGAAAGGATGATAGGCTCAATGGAATATGAGAACATTTCAGAAGTCTGAAAGCATCACTCTTATGAATTAACTGACTTCTTTAGCAAAATTTTATTAAATAACACAACAGCAGCCATGGATCCTAATTCTATTTTTCTCTTCTTTCAAAGAAATAAATACAAATTTAAAAGTGGTAATATCCTCACAGGAATTGACATAATAATATCTGCCTGTCAAATAGTTCAACCAGCTCCACCACACATATCAAATATCAAAAAAAAAAAAAACATAAACAAGCAAACATAATAAATGGTCTAAGAAATTGGTATCTGAAAATTAAGTTTAAAATCCCCTGAACATTGAGATAAGCCACATTGTAGAAGTGAAGCAAAGATTAGTTAAAAGTAATATGTGAAATGTCATAACGTATGGCTATATTGGACTGTTACAATTTCTGATATTCTAATATTTTTAATAGAATTCAAAAATGTCCAGCTTCCTGGCTTCCTGTGTTAAATTATACATAAAAACACTCTCTAAGGAAAATGTAATTGCTCCTATGCTCTTGAATCCTGCCACCCATAATGAATAATATATTGTGACACGCTTTTATAAAGTTAAATGTTTCTTTTGATGACATCTATCACCCCCAAACACTCAAGCTTTGGGGTTTTTCTCCTTACTTTGTCCTTATTTTAAATATTTTCCTGGCTTTTTCTGGTTGCTCAAATTCCTGCTGTTAACTCTATAGGGTTGAGTGATAGATTGTCTGACTGCTGAACGGAATTTCTCTTATTTAATTTTGACATTGAGTCTATGATAGTTCTACAAGCCTGAGTATTAAGTGGAATCCCTCAAAAAGATGTAAAATTATAATAGCCAAGTCATGCTGTCAACTTTTCCTGCTTTCCCCTCAACCTTCTAAGACTCGTTGTTTTAATAAAACACACCCCCCCATCTATCATCTATCTCTCTGTAGAGACATGAACAGTAACCACAATGTCCCAATGTCATAGTGGCCTGCATCATTATCTGGATTAAAGACAGATAAGGGACTGGGAATATAATAGGTGACAGCTAATGAATACAGAGACAAAACCACATTTTTTTCTTAGTCAAGGAGAATGGTCTCCATTCTGAAATGTTAGGAAAAACAATATGTGGAGGGAATTAAAGGTCATTATAGGTAAAGAGATTGTTAAAGAGTATCTGCAAACTCTAAACTGGAGTAGGACAGATTATATCCCGTGGTAATGGTAATAATATTTAAATAATTTCATACATTATCTTGTGCAGCAGCTACATAAATGCACCAGTTAGCTGCTGCAAGGAGCATCATTGGCTGATGGTTCCAGCTACTGCTTCCCTGGATCCCCTTTTACATTCATTCTAAGGCCACTCAGTGCCCAATGGGTAGAGGGGACACCATCCTCAGTGGGGTAGGATCATCCCTGGCAGAAGCAGGCAGCTCAGTTGCTAAAGGTTTTACTGGTGGTTACCAAGGAAGACAACCTAGTGAGGAGCCATTCCTTTTCCAGGCCTTTGCAGGTTAGATGGTTCAGCCATTTAAAAGATATGGGGGAGGGGAGAGGCAGTGGGCAATGTGGTGGGTAAGGCCTATAATAACAGAGTTGGTTGGTTACTACAATGTTGTACTGTTTCTATGTGAAGAGATAGTGAGAAACTGAGGGGCATTAACAAGAAGTTAATCTCTAACAAGAGAGCCTCTTTATAGCCTACAAGAAAGATTTTATCTCCTGCAGTAGAAGAACACAAGTAGCTACACAGTGGACTGAAGATCTGATAGAGTCACAATATAAATAGATTTAAATTCTCAGTTAAGGAGGATCTATAATGCTAAGATTAGGGTCATGGTTGGGAAAACATGAAGCCTTGAAAGGTAGGGTGAGGAAATGAGGGTGGATGTTCCTAAGGAATTTGGCTGTGTAATGCCCTAGACCCAAAGTGTGCACAGACTGGGGCCCACCTTTTTCTAGTAACAAGTATTTCTCCATTGGATGATACTACAGAGGGCTCTCCTTGTAAAGCAATGAATGTCTCCCTCAAGTGCTGCCTCCATCTGCTCTCCTGACAGCCAGACCAATAACTGAGTTAAATCCCAGTGCAACTGAGCTGGAGTATTGGATGTGATAAGAGTGTAACAAGCTCTATGCCAAAGTAGGTTTAAGAATTAGATAGCATGTACTGGAAGGAGCCAAGTGAGTATTCCTGGGATTGGATTTTGAGAGTGCTTGATTGGCACAGCCAGAATGTAAGATGGAATAAGGAAAAATTCATTGACTTTGAAAGGTACTTTCTCAGGACACCTCTTGGCACAGGGAGCCCAAGGGATCAAGAAAACTCACTGTTCAGGTGGCAATCATAAGCCTAGAAAAAGCAATGGCCAATGCTAAGTGAAGTGGAGATGTCTGAGCTGTCCTGTCAGATAGTGATGAAAAGAATAAAGAGGTTGAGGTGCTTGGGCATGCTAGGATGAATAAACTCTATGAAGCCAGAAGATCCAATAGAAGATTGTTTCACAAAAAGATATACCACTCAAGAAGGCCATTAGGATTCTGGAACAAGTCAAGACCAGTTCCTGGTATGCTAGTTTAGCTCTATGGAAATGAGCTACTTGACCATGGAGCACCAAGTGGCTATGAGTCTGGAACTGTCCATCAGGAGCTAGATTTTGTCAGATCCACCAAAACACAAAATTGGATAGTCCCACTGCTGTCTAAGATAGGAATATACACCTATGACTGAACCCAAGGATGACCAGAGGACATGAGAAAGCTATACAAACAGGTACCCAGACCCCAATATCACCTGACACAGTTGCACAAATAGCCCTTCTCCAACTTATACCTTAGGATGAATTGGTTGGGGGTAGTGATGCCATTTGACCTACTAAAGGAGGAGGAAGAAAAATCCCAAGCTTAGTTTATAATTGTCTGGCTTCATAAGTGATCCAAACTAAAAATTGACAATGGCTGCATTAAAGCCACATTCAAGGGTGGTCTTGAAAGACTGTGGAGATGAACATCTCTCCAATGGGCAGAGCTACAAATAGTGCACCTGATCATACACTTCGTATGGAAGAAGTGGCCATAGGTGAGAATATGTACATATTTCTGGTTAGTGGCCAATATCCTGGATGGTCAGAGACCTGGAAGGGAAAGGATTAGATGATTGGAGACAAGGGGTTCTGCGCTAGAGGCATGTGAGTAAACAGATAGGAGCAGGCACAAAGTCATTAACACCTACCAGAAAGCATCATAAAGGAAGCACTGAAAAACCAAGTAGAAAAAATATCTTGGCCAATTGATGTTAGCTTTTGTTATTGGTCACCTTGAAACTGGCAAATGAAAGTAGTAGTCATGGTAGCAGAGACAGAGGTCATGGATGGATCCAACAGTAGACTCTCATTTGCCAAAGCTACTGGTGCCTCTGAATATCCTACCTGTTACTGACAGAGACCAAAGCTGACCATCCAATATGGCAAAATTCCTGGAGGAGACCAATTGAAGACCTGGTGACAAGTTGACTACATTCAACCTCTTTTATCCTAGAAAGACCAATGGTTCATCATAACAGTAACAGATAAGTACTCCTGTACTCCAGGTACACGTTTTTCTTTCCTGCCCACAAAGCCTCAGCCAGTACCACCATCTGGGGGTTTACAGAATGCCGGATTCATAGGCATGGAATCTCACAGAGAATAGCATCCAATCACGGGACCAACTTTACAGAAAAGGAGATGTGGGAGTGGGCTCTCATAGGATCACATTCATCACAGGTACACTATTTACATCACATATTATATCACCCAGTAACAGCATGTCTCACAGAGCACTGAAATGACCTTTATAAAGCATAGCTGCAGTACTAGCTCAGAGGCAACACTCTGAAAGGATGGAGGGTTCATTCTTAGCACAGCATATGCATTAAATTAGAAACCTCTCTGCAGTATTATCTCCCCAAGTAGGAAAGATACATGAGTATGGGAACCAAAAGGTCACAGAATGGGTATTTTATCTCTAGAATTTTTATATATATATATATATATATTTCCTTAACATGTTTGGCCTGTTTTTTTACCTTCTTGAACATAAGGGATATAGTTATAATAACTCTTTTAATGTACTCCTGTTTTTACAATTCTAGAATTTATTTTTGTTTCTTTTTAAATTACAGTGTATGTCACTTTTTATAGTTTCCAGCTTCCTGACAACATTTTTAAAATTTGCTTTTACCTATTTGTACTTAGTAAGGGCATTGATTTTACAATCTGTATTTGATAATTCCAATATCTCTAATCTCTATGTTTCTGTTTATGTTGTCCATTTTTTCTTTTATGTTTCTTGTTCCTGTTATTTCCTCATGTGCCTAGTTATTTTTAATCAGTCATTGGAAGCTGTGATAGAAAATTTATTTGTATAAATAATCTGAGTCCTAAAATGACAACATTTTCCTCCAGGAAATATTTTTCATTTGTTTCAGTCATATACTTGGGATTTAAGACCATCTTGATCCAAGTTCAAATCTTAAGATTTTCCAGGTCACCCTGATGATATGAAGCAGGTATGTATACCTTTCCTAGGGCTTATTTCTAGGGCTATTTCTTCCTAGGGCTATTTCTTACTTTTAAAGAAAAGATCTTCAAGCTCAAACACAGAATAGTTACCAGAATCTTCACCATTGGTTAATCCCAGATACTGGGTCTTGTCTCCCTACACGTTTGAGGTTACCAGAAGTATATAGCTCAGTGTCTCAGCTATGTCTTTTACACAGAAAAGTGTCCCAGGGTAAACACTGTCCAAGTGCTTTTCTGATCTCTATAGGTCCTCAGCCTCTGGTCTGGCCATGTTGTTAGCATTTGACATATTTTGGAAGACACTTCAACTTTTCCCTCCAAAATGTTTAGTCATTTTCAGTAACAAGTTTATATGAAAAAACGTTCAACATCTCTAATCATCAGGGAAATGCAAATCAAAACCACAATGACGTATCACTTAACTCCAGTGAGAATGACTTTTATACAAAAGTCCCAAAACAAAAGCTGTTGGCATGGATGTGGAGAGATAGGAACACTCACACACTTCTGGTGAGATTGCAAACTAGTACAAGCTCCATGGAAAGTAATATGGAGATGCCTCAAAGAGATACAAGTAGAACTACCATTTGATCCACCATTCCCATTACTGGGCATCTACCCAAAGGAAAAAAAGACAATCTATAAAAAAGATATCTGCAGAGCTTGTGCCATCTTTCTGATTGAAATGTCAGACATAGTTCTAGCAATGAAATATATTCTTCCATTGCTCTGTGAACATTAATTGTCATGTATATTTGTTACAGCTCAAGATCTGGGATACTGCCCTATAAAGAGGGAATAGCTATTAACACATCAATTAGATTCATTTTTATGGTACTATTGAGAAAGATAATTATTTATTAGATTAAATCCTGTGCCCTAAGAACTCTAATTTTCATGTTAAATCAGAGACCCTATTACAACTGCAAACTAAAATTCATACACAGGCATATTTGCACACGTGATCTTTAACTACTGTCTTAGAGATACAAATGACTATAAATAATGAAAGAAACTCAAATTCATGCTAAGAAGTGAATCTTTGGGTTGGCAATAGGCGCATAAATATGACCCAGATTAATAAATTTTCTAAGATATACTATTCAATGTGTAAGTGCTTGAATACAATTTTATTTCCTTTTCAAGTCTATATAAGCCAGAGCTTGTACTAAATCATCTTCGTTTCCCCAAATGCTGATATCAAAAATAGAGAAAAGGTTTTTTACTTCCTAAATTAGAATGTACATAATGAAATATTATGCCCTGCAGTTATCCTAATGGGCAGAGTCATCCTGAGAGAATTCTGATCTCTTTATTCAATCTGTGCTTCTGTTGAAACATATGTTAATTTTATATCATTCTATGCTTTTAAGAAAATAAGCTCCTGAGAATTGATTTGCTTTAGACAGGTTTACCTGGCTAATCAGAGAGGAGAGGTTCAGGTTTTCATGCGGCTTTGCAGAAATGCAGTTGCACATTACGGAGGTGCAAGGATTTGTATAGTTGCATATTCTTCTAGATAAAAAGTGTGAATCTGTTTCAATGGTAACGTACTGCTAGTTCTGTCCAGCTCTATTGCTGATGTGCTACTCACTAGCAGAGCTGTAAAACACACCCTTCCCAATCTTCACTTCCTTTCCTTTTTGGGTTTTTTTGGGTTTTTTTCCTAACAAGATATACCTCTTGGGTGCTGTAGACATGACTTCGCCCTTGTCCAGTAAGAAGAATAAATTTTCTGGATGGCTACTGCCACTAATCAAACAAAGCTTAGTAACTATCACAACCAACAATGGAGGTAGGAGGAAATGAAGGAGAAACAAAGAAAAGATTTTTAGGCATTGCAGATGCATCAAAGTCCTCATAGCCAATGACTTTCTAAGAGAGGCAGACAAAAATAATTTTAAAAGTTACTGTTTGTTATCATAGTTCGTATTTTATTTTATGCTAGGTTTCTACCAGCTAATTTAAAAACACAATCTTTTAACCTTTGGCTCAATGTTCACAGTGGGTGATAATATTCCCATTTTATGGAGAAGAAAACTGAGGTCCAGAAAGATAGATTGACGTTGCCAGTCACACAACTAGACAGTGATAGGGCTGGCATCTGAGCCCAGCTCCTTTATACTCAGAATTCCATCCATCAATCCCTGCTTCAGTTGTTTCTTATATTTCATTCTACACAAATACCAGTGAAATAAAAAGAGCTGAAAATCCAGCTATGAACAACCAATAAAAAAATTCATCTAATTTATCAAGTGTGCTATTGAGGTCATAATGAGACTTCTAATAAGAATATTGTTGTAAAGGAAAACTGTACAAGAGATGCAGACTTGTCACATAGATGGAAATAAGAACAACCACTAATATGCTGTGATTTTTAAGAATCACTCTCCCATAGACCTTTGCTTTCTAACTTTCTATGTAAAAATTTACCAATTTTAGACTTCCTAGAATCTTACCCCATCTTAGATTCAGGGAATTTCCCATTTTATGAATGGCATAACCTACTTCTCACCCCAAAATCTGTAAAAGCTACTCACATTGCCACCCTCTCTTGCAGCTAGTGCTTGAGCACTAGGCTTGGGCTCAGATATTGATACATCCGGCTAGGATTTTGTTAATAAGTATAGATTTAGTAACTCAGAGAAGCAGTGGTAGTATAGAATTATTTTCTGTTAAGACTAGGCAGAGACATCCAATGGCTGTGGCAGCAATGGAAGCAACGTCTGCAGTGCCATGGACACAGCACAGGAGGCACAGCCAGTGATCTGTGTGAGGGCAGCAGGGACCTCACTGCGCTGATTCTCTGGTTCAGCCTTGGCAAGGGCTCTGACTGCTGCTCACTTCCCTTTATTTCTGCCTGTTTTCTGATCTTGGTTCTCTGATGTTGCTAATGATCCAATGAGCCACACAATATTCTAGCAGTAAATTCCCTTTGGTTTAAATCAATCCATTTTATTTATATGGCCAGTTAGAAATAATCCTAGCTAATATACTCACCACCAACCTATTAAGTATGTCAAATTCTTGCTGTGAGATTTAGGTTGTGATTTGATTACACTGAGAACTCTTGATTACTAACCAATGCCTTAATTAAAAGTGGCAATTTATACCTCAGTATATCTGTGGAAGTGCTAGTATATTAAACTCCCTAGCCGAAATCAAGCTGGTCAAAAATAGGACAAGAGCTGAGCACAGTGTGCATATTATCTAGGGAGGAGAGGACAAGGTGTGGCTGGTACAAGCCAAGAGAGAGAACTACAAAAAGTTCTAGATTTTAGAACTGCTAGATTTTAGATCTGCTCATGTTCTATGGCAGATCTAAGTCTTTATATGACAAGTCCTCAATTCAAAATGTTGGACTCCTATCACAAGGAATAGATGCAATGGGGAGAAAGGAATTATCATCGTTAATGCCATTATCTTTATTGAACATTTGTTAAGCAATTATCCCTACATTCTTTAAGCTATTTATGGTCACAATGATTTTTTGACAAATTAGTGCCATTTTACAAGTAAGGAAACGAAGGCTTAGAAAGGTCAAAACTTGTACAAAACTTGTACAGATCCCAGCTAGTACAGAGCTGGGTTCTGAATCCAGGCAGTAATAACAAAAAGTTGGTACTTTTTCCTAAAAGAAGATGATAGGAGAATCTTTTGAATACATAACAGAGGAGCCTTCCCTCCAGAAGTCCTGTATTAGGGCTTCCCATTCTCCAACGACTTCTTGTAGACAAGATCAGACACAGACAGAGCCCTTCCTGTCTTTCCAGGTCTCTCATAAGCTGATCTCACTGGTCTGTTCCTATTCTGCCCACCACACTCATTTCCTCCTCTTTATATTTGCTCCCTGTCACATCTAATCATGCTTGCCTTTCTTACCCCTGTCTGCCAAGGAAAATTATACATATTCGTTAACGTCCAAATATCCCAACTTCTCATGAAGCCTGGTCCCTCACAACTGTAACCTCTCAATGGTCTCTTCCAGCTCCTGGAAGCATACCTCATCTGTATCATTTAAGTGAAACTAAAACACAGAGTCTAGTGCCACATTTAGCAGGAAACAATATATTCACATAACTGACCTGAATTCAATTACATGCTAAACAAATTTTGGTTTTATAACTTTTATTTTCAAATAACTATAGGATCTGAGGATAATGCAGAGAAATGCACGA
Organism: Lepilemur ruficaudatus; assembly: GCA_963574885.1. Classification (NCBI taxonomy): domain Eukaryota; kingdom Metazoa; phylum Chordata; class Mammalia; order Primates; family Lepilemuridae; genus Lepilemur; species Lepilemur ruficaudatus. The sequence goes on from CAUYRT010084423.1 coordinate 27,041, forward strand.
GGAAGTCCAAAGCATTCTTCACTCAGCCTCCTCCAAAGCTAACATCTTGCATAAATGCAAAGTATCAAATTAAGTAACTGGCATCAGGAAAGCCATGCCCCAAAAGTGTCCTGTGGGGTTAATATCTGTTTCAAGGAGAAACAAGGCAAGTTTTGATTTGCATTGTTAGGGAGCTAGCTCCTAGGGAAAAAAAAGAAAAAAAGAAAAGAAAAAAAAGCCCAGAATGTGAATGTAGCAGTTGACTATAACGTGACATGCTTTGAGAAAATGGCATGATATATGTGAATCTTATTGCTACTCTGGCAGGGAGTAAGACCCATAGATCAAGAAATTCACATTTAACCAATTATACTTGAAGCTGAAATTCATGGTTCATGCTGAAATTCATTCAAGCATGACATATGCTTACTAATGAAGTATTACTGGGAAGCTTTTCCCTCACAGTCCCCCAGAGATGGGTTTTGTAGGAAATAAAAGAAAGAAAGAAGGTGTGTTGTGGAGTCAGACTAGAGTTTTAATCTTCAGTCTACCACTCACTGACTTACTGTTAATTGTGTGACATTGGGCAAGGCATCTAACCTCTGAGCTTTAGTTCTCTAATCTGCGCAGCGAGAATACTAACAACAATCTTCTAGGATTGTTTAAACATTAAAGAATATACAACAAAGAATCTGTTATATAGTAAGATCTAAAGTGTGGGTCTGAATTACTTTTAGACCATGTAAAATATATATAAAACCTTCAAGAAACCTTAACTCTATCTGATGAGACAATGTTATTAATATTTAGAGATTATCAGATGTATGAAAGCAAGTGTTGAGTGGAATTACATTTAGCTAATATTTTAAAACTATCAATCACATTTTCAAAAATTGGCTTTAGTTTTATTTTTTATTCAGTCCTTATTTTCTCCATGCTCAGCATAGAAAGTATTTAACACATTTATTATCCTAGAGCTAGATTTTAAAATAGAGTTTTAATTTGGCTAGCCTTTAAATTGGCTTAGGTTCTCTTTCCAACTGAAGCACTTATCTCTACTAATTCACCTTTCAGAAATGTTTCTTTTGAATTTTCTATGCCTTTTCATATAATTATTTCATATAATTTTTATAATTCATATAATTTTTCTCAAGATATGCTATACAATCGTACCAAAATAAACCTAACACATCTTTGGGCCTTTGTAGCTTTTAAAGGTGAATGTTCTGTTCAATTATATCACCTATTTGTTTCATGATTTAAACTGTATGTAACACTTAATGCATTAGAAAATGGTAATTTATATGACCTTTGGAAATTTATGATTTTGAAATAACTATATTAATATATTCACTAGCAGTTTCCTGAAAAAATTGTCTGGAGAGATCCCATGTACCCTTAACTCAGTCTCCTGCAATTGTAACACCTTACAAAACTAGGAAATGGACTTGGTAAAATCCACCGATCTTACTCAAATTTCACAAAGTTTACCTGCACTCATTTCTGTGTGTGCACTATAGAACTGGGACTCATGCAGGTTGTTGCAAGTATCAATAGTTCATTCCTTTATATTGACACCTAATGTTCTGTGTATGGACATACCGCTGTTTATATCCTCATTCGCCATTTAAGGGCATTTGGGTTGTTTCCAAGTATTGGCTCTTGTGAATAAAGCCGCTATGAACATTCATGTGCAGCTTTTTGTGTGAACACAAGTTTTCATTTCTCTGGAATAAATGCCCAGGAGTGTAACTGCTGAGTCATATGGTAAGTTCATGTTTGGTTTTTTAAGAAAGAAACTATTTTCTACAGTAACAATGCCATTTTGAGTGCTACTAGCAATGTATGAGTTAGTGTTTCCACGTCCTTGCCAGCCTTAGGTGTTACCATTGTTTTTTTTATTTCAGCCATTATAATAGATGTATAGTGACAGCACAATTTCATTTTAACTTGCATTTCCCTAATAGTTCATATTTTTTCAAGTATTTATTTGCCATCTCTGTGTACTCTTAAGTGAAATATCTGTTCATGTCTTTTGTCCATTTTCTGGTTTTTACTATTGTGTTGTGATAGTTGTTTATGTATTATACATATAAGCCCTTTGTTGGATATGTTGATTGCAAACATTTTCTTTGAGTCTCTATCTAGCCTCTTCATCTTCTTCACAGTTTCTTTTAAAGAACAAAGGGTTTTACTTTTGATGAGGTCAAATTTGTCACTTTTTTCCTTAATGGGCCTGCTGTTTTTCTGTCAGGTATACAAGCTCTTCACCTAGTTTTGAAAATTTCAAACATTTTCTGTTTTTTCTACATATTTTTAACTCTTATGTGTTATATCTAAGTCCATGATCTGTTTTGAGTTAATTTTTTAATACGATGGGAGGGTTTAGAAGGAGGCTCATTTTGGAGTCTCTGTTTATTTTGTTGTTTGGGTTTTTTGCCTATTATTATAATACCCAGTTACATCAGCACCACAATTGAAAATGCTATCCTTTCTCTACTGAATTGCTTTTGTGCCTTTATAAAAAAAATCAGTAGGGCCTAATTGTATGAGTCTATTTCTGGTTCTCTATTCTGTTTCATTGATCTACATGTATAGCCCTCTGCCAATACCATAGTCTCTTGATTAGTGTGGTTGTATTGCGAACCTTAATACTGAGTAGAGTAAGTTCTTTGACTTCCCTCTTTTTCAATACTGTCTTATCTGTTCAAGGCCCTTTGTCTTTCCACACAAATCTTGGAATAAGTGTGTCTATGTCCAGTAAAAGTTTCTGAAGTTGTAAAAGCAATTGCTCTGATCCTGTAGATCAATTTGGGGAGCACTAGCATCTGTAGCATGTTGTGTCTTCCATTTCATGAACATAGAAAGCTTTTTCAATTAGTTTTCTTTGATCCTTTTATCATTTTGTAATGCAGCATACAGATCTCATACATATTTTACTAGATTTAGACCTAAGTATTTATTTGGAGCAATAAGTAGTATTGAAGTTTTTATTTTGATTTCCAATTTCTTAGGTTTAATACATAGAAATACAATTGATTTTTGTGTGTTGATCTTTCGTCCTATGACTTTGATAAACTTTTAGTTCTAGAAATTTTTTTGTGATTCTTCAGAATATTCCATGCAATTGTGTGCCTGCAAATAGAAACAGTTGTATATCTTCTTTTCTAATCTGTACTTTTTTTTTTTTTTGCATTATTTCACTGGCTTGAAATGTCAGTACTATGTTGAATAAGAATGACAAGAAGTAGGCAAAGGACATGAACAAACTTTTCAAAAGAAGATAGACTAATGGCCAACAAACATATGAAAAAATGCTCAACATTTCTAATCACCAGGGAAATGCAAATCAAAACCACAATGAGATATCACTTAACTCCAGTGAGAATGGCTTTTATCGAAAAGTCCCAAAACAACAAATGTTGGCATGGCTGCGGAGAGATAGGAACACTCACACACTGCTGGTGAGACTGAAAACTAGTACAACCTCTATGGAAAGTAGATGTATATTTTTGTGGAGTTTTCTTTTTTTGTACTGTATGTTTGTGGTATTGTGGTAATACTAGCCTCATAAAATGAGGAAAAATGTTCCTTCTTATATTTTCTGAAAGAAATTATGTAAAACTGGCATTAATATTCTTTCAGTCTTTGCGAGAATTCTCCAGTGAAACCATCTGGACCTAAAGATTTGTCTGGGGGAGGCTTTAAACACACATTCAATTTAACATGACAATACAGGTTACACTATTCATCTTAGTCGAGTTTTGGTAGTTTGTGGTTTCCAAGTAATTGGTTCATTTCTTCTAACTCACCTGTACACAATTATGTGCCAACTCATTTTTTATCATTTGATCATTTTAATAGAAATCTACTCTGATTTACTTATCTTCATGATGAACAGTATTCAGCTCTTGCTCAAAATGTTCCACAGTGATTTAACATCACTGATCTTTCCTAATGTTTTCAGGAACTGCTGTGCATGTGAGGTGTTGGCTCCAACACTTATCGCTCCCATCCTACCATTTTTCGAACTTAAATAATTTTTCCTGCCTGTCATCTCTCCTTCCTCGATGTCACCAGCCACTTCTATAGATGGCCTTGTACTTACTCTTAGAATCCCTCTGCCCCCATCTTTCAGTAGTAATTTGTTGATTCAAATCCACTTAAAATTTGGAACTATATATTCAGCATTTTTGGACTTTGGTTTAAGAGGTAACAGGCTCTTAATGATGCTATAATGAGTTCTCAGCTGGAAATAAGCTTTGATAACATGTTATGCAAAGGATATCATCTGCATGTTTTTGACTACTCTAGGTACCAGAATCTTGACTACTTTAGTCATATATCTTCCTATGTCTATACCAACATAAGCTCTCTAAATGATAACTTCATTAACAATGGAAGGCTTTGTTACTAAATTATTAAAACTAGTCTCCAAGATGATGGCTAAACATAGTTAACTTGGAAATATTTATACTATGAGCTAATGGTATATGGTGGCATTCTTACATAAAAATTCTGCTCTCCCATTACCTCAAGAAAACCCTCAGCTAACAGAAACATCTGTCTTCTGCATATTTTCTCCTAGGTTTTGATAGTCTAATTCTATTTGCCCAGCAAAGATCAGATATATAACTATTTGTCAAAATTTCTTATTCTTTCTTTACTTGCTCCTTTTAAGTAAGAGTCTCTACTTTTTTTCATTCCCAACAAAAGATAAACTAATAATACAAGCAAGTTTTTTGCCTTACTTTCCTCCCTGGAAATGATTCCATCTATTTACTTGTCTACATGCCATCTTTGATCAGCACACTCTGTGGTGATGGATAGAGGTTATATTCAGGAGTAATCCCCTGACTGGGGCTCCAGCAGAAGCCAGACTTCCCCACTGAGAGGAAATACAGATGCCATAACCCTTCCTATACAAAATCATCTTGCAACTTCTTCAGCTGAGTTGGAAGGTATTCGTGTTTAATGTTTTGATATCTCCCACAACGTGAACTTCCTACAAGCTTTATAAAAATAATTTTAGCCATTTGGACACTTTTATTTTATTCCATTCTATTTTTTAATTCATTTTCTTAGTCCTCAGTAGAAAAATAAATTACCTCTGCATAAATAAGTTTATATTGTCCCAACTTCTATCATTAATTCAATCTTCATTTTTATGTTGTACCTTTAAAGATAAATTATGTTTCTTAAGGGTTTTAGATATTAAGAGAGGAATTACAACAAGGAAACTGCAGTATGAAAGAGCCCAATGTGAAGTTTCATTCATGTCACAGTTTTGACCAAAGACTGGTTTGAAATTTGTGTTTCTATTCTTTGAGGTTTTCAAATTGACCACACATCATGTGCTGCAGAGGGCCCCATGCAGACGGTGTAATTTGATCTTTGGCTTCTCTCTGTTCTTTGGTGCTGTTTTGGGTTTCATGAAAAAATAGGAGAAGTTTCAGAGAAATACTGCTCCCACAAGGCTATGACTTGTGCGCTTACACTAACTCATACATAATTCTTCATTGGAAAATGAAGTTCTGATTCTTGAATTGCTGACACATCAATCTATCATGATTGACCTGAGATGTTTATGGGCTAAGAACACGTACTCTGCCCTTCACTAGCTACAGTAGGGTGGTCCTTTTCACATCTTGTTTTTAAATCCAGAAACACATGCTGTGTCTGGAAGGGTATCTGACCCTGTAGAAAGAATGACCACTACACTCAGCCACATCCCATGAAGCCCATCTCTCCACATACAGGTGGTCACTTTGGTAATGTTCAAGTGACCTTTCAGAGAGCACAGCTGGAGTCCCAAGGAACCCTCAGGCTTGCTGCTGTTCTGGAGACAATCAAACCACATAGCAACATCAGAAACTTTGATATTTTATTTACAACTTTTTCCTTTTTGCTTCTTTCTTATTCAAAACACTGTTATTTACTTGTTGATGCAAGAACTAAGGACTTCTTTTTCCATGTCTCAGTTTTTATAAGCTGTATATAAATTGGCTGGGCACAATGGTAGAAGTCTCTCTCTTGCTCTTTCTTTCCCCAGTTGACAAACAACTTTTATGGAAAGTAATATGGAAATATCTCAAAGAACTAAAAGTAGACCTACCATTTGATCCAGCAATCCCACAACTGGGTATTAAGGAAAAAAAGACATTCTGTAAAATGCACTCAAATGTTTATAGCAGTACAATTCACAATTGCAAAGATGTAGAAACAACCCAAGTGTCCATCAATACATGAGTGGCTTACTAAAATGTGGTATATGTATATCATGGAGTACCACTCAGCCATAAAAAATGGTAAAGTAATGCCTCTTGTATTCACCTGGACGGAACTGGAGACCATTCTTCTAAGTGAAGTATCACAAGAATGGAAAAACACACACCACATGTACTCACCATTAAATTGAAACTAATTGATCAACACTTACATGCACATATGGAAATAACATTCATCAGAAATCCAGCAGGTGGGAAGGGGGAGGAAGGGAGGGGTAAGTTCACAGCTGAGGGGTACAATGCACACTATCTTGGGAATGGGCACACTTATAACTTTGATCCAATTGGTACCAAAGCAATTTATATAACCAAAATGTTTGTACCCCTGTAATATTCTGAAATAAAAAATAAATAAAATTAAACTAAATTTATTCACACTTTAAGAATTCTTCTCTTTCTTTCCATGCATGTCAGGAGCTAAATGAACAGAGATTATAGCATAAAAGAATCAAAAATCATTTTTGTCTCATATAAAAAGCAATTTCTGGAAACAGTTATCTGTGTCCATCCCCTATCACATTAAATAGTTCCAATTATCTCTCTTAATCATATTCAAAATTCTGTTTCCTCTTTCAATCCTTTTTCTAAAATTATAGAAGTTATACATCTCCCTTTCCAAAACCCCTGTCCCCTTGAGGCCTTTAATTGGGTTTGATCACTGGGAAGAACTTAACGATTCCCTCCAATATTTTGAAGGCATGCTCATTTCTCTGATATTCAGCTTCACCTCCAGTCTAGTTCAGTCTAACTGTTATATGGAAAAAGATTCAGTGAATTCTTGGGCAGGTTCACTGTTCTATATCACATGATGTCCTGCTTGTGGTACATGAATACTCTTATCTGGTGTGCAGGAACTTTTTAAAATCACTCTATTCTATACTAATATCTTAAGAATTGCAACATGTAATTCCTACTCCTACTCTCTTTCTCACTCCCTACCTGGCTGCATATCCATTTTGGCATTTGTACCTATTTTTCCCACCAATGTATCCCAGTCAAAAGTAGTTGTTTTATCTGCATGCAATATCTATCAATATTTTTCTGAGGACAAAGTTTCTACACACTCCATGAGGCATGCTGACACCAAAAAAAATCACTGCTTGGGGATGCTCAGTCTTCTCCATGAAATTTAAATTAGGGTTACTTTATTTCAGACTATTTCTATATATAGATAGAGATATATTTGTGATTGGCAGAAAGGGAGAGAAAAATGTGAAAGAGACAGCAAGTTTTAGTAAGTGTTCTTATTACTATACCATCTAAATAGTTTTTGGTTGACATGTCAGGTATAGAATTTTAAGATCAAATGTAAGAAACAGAATGTTAGTGAAGAATAGACCAGATTTATTGCCTTCTCAAGGTCAAGAGCATGAAGGAATGCACTAAAATGATAGCTCTCATCTCAAAAAAGGTACCAAAAGCATATGTGATGAGCTGGGTTTCCTGAAACCCTGGGGATAAAAACCACTCTAAGGTATAATAGCATTCATTTGGTTAGTCAGTACCCCTTTAGGTAAAAGTTACAGGAAGAAACTCAAACTTGTTTAAAGAAAAGGAAATAGTTCACATAACCCAGAAAGGATTAGTATAGTGGGCAAAGACCAGAACTAGGGACTTGCTGCCACCAAGACTTTTTCTCTCTCTCAGTCCCTCATCTCCATTTTCCCCTCTCTTGGACACACTCTCTCTTACCACAGACCAGCCTCAATAGGCAGTACTTACAATTTTCCAAAGAAAGTTCTCTTTATACTGAATAAAGTAGGACTCCTATGCCAATGAAATCCTATACATTCTAAGGTAAATAAAAACTTCAAACAAATATAAAACCTGCCTTACCTTAGAGACCTAGAATAATTATGGACAATTACTGTGATGATTAATTATATTTGTCAACTTGATTAGGCCTCAGGATGCCCAGATATTTAATCAAACATTATTCTGGGTATTCTTGGATGACATTAATATTTGAATCCATAGAATGAGTGAAGCAGATTGCCCTCCACAATATGGGTAAACTTCATGTAATTAGATGAAGGCCTGAATAGAACAAAAAGGCTGACTCTCCCACAAATAAGGAACTTCTCTCTGCCTGATCGTCTACCATCTGGGACACTGGTCTTCTCCTACTTTTGAACTTAAACTGGATCTTATCTCATCGACTCCCCTGGGTCTCAGGCCTGTGGACTCAAATTTTAACTATACCATCGGGTCTCATTCATATATATATAGACATATATACATATATATCTATATAAATGTGTGTATATGAGAGGCATCTACATATACGTAGAGTGAGAGATCTAGATAGACAGATATTTTCTATTGGTTGTTTCTCTGGAAAACCCTGAATTATTTTTTCTCTCTTTCTCTATCAAGAGAAAAGAGGGGAGAGAGATTTTAAGGTGTTGGCTGGCATGGTTATACAGGCAGCGAAGTCCCACAATCTGTGATCTGAGAACTCAAGATTGGTGGTATGATTTAGTTCAAGTCTGAAGGCCTAAGAACCAGTAGCATCAGTGTTTGAGGCCAGGAGGAGATATATATCTGAGCTTAGACAGAAAGAATGAATTTGGCCCTTCCCACCTTTTTGTTCTGTTCCTCAACAGATTGGATCTTCTTTATTCAGTCTAGTGATTCAAAGGTTAATCTCTTCCAGAAATGCCCTCACAGACATATCCAGAAATAATGCTTTACCAGCTATAGGGCCATCCCTTAGCCCAGTCCAGAGTCATGTTGACACAGAAAATCAATCATCATATATCTCCCATTGGTTATGTTTCTCTGGAGAACCCAGACTAATGCAATTATACAAGTACAAATATTCCTTATGAAACAAGAAAAATTTTTTTTCTGGTTTCCCACAGCAATGTACTTTTAAAATAATAATTGAACTTCACTCTTACCCAAGGCACAAAACAAAAGCTATTGTTCATGGAGTGCTTATTTTTCTATTAATAGTTTACTCATATTATCTCACTTAGTTCTCATAACAACCTTATTATATAAAAATATTACTATACCCATTTTACAGATGGCAAGAGGTTTAGCAGCTTTTCTAAGGCCAAACTAACAAGTGGCAGAGCTAGGATAAGTAATTGACATTCTATATATAAAGTAATGAGCATCAAATGTTATATGCAGGAAGCATTTTTATTTACTTGATAGTCCAAAGTTAATTTATATTTTCCTCCACATTCAAGTCTGTTCTCTCTTTGGTTCTAAAATGCTGACCTTAATATGCTGACGAAATCAGTGAGTCATGGATTAAAATAAGTACTACATGTTCAACGATATTCCCAACTTTTGAGAAAAGCAAAGAATTGAACAGAGAAAACATAAATGAAGACATTAATCTGTTCTGGTAGCATCCTCAATTCCATGCTGAATCACAAAAATAATGGGATTTTTCATGTAAACTGGTATCTTTTATGTATGTTTATTAACAACACAGAAATGATACATCACAGGGAAAATCAGCCAGGAAATGTGAGTTGCTTACTTGTCAGTCACTATATAACAGAAACAAAGCGATTCCTCTCTCCCAGCCCTCAGTACGCCACTCTCCCAACCATAGGTAGTGGCTGCGTACAAAGTAACAGAACAAAACAGAGGAAGAGGCTTATTTTTAATGGTAAGCTAGGAAATGGAAAAAAAAATTTCTGCTGATTCTTCTGTAAAATCTCTAGAATTCAACATGTTAGAGTGGAAAAATATCTTCCTTTGATTTTCTATGTATTAAAAATGAATAAAGCTCCTAAAAATATTGTATAAAAGTTCAGTATTGCTGTGATAAAGTAACTACAAAAGAGGCTACCAGAGTAAAGATTTTTCATGTTATACATCAATCTTTTATTCTTCACTACGTCAAAATATTTTGTCATGCAAAGGTCTTTGTTCTGTGAATCAGTATAGCTTTTTTCTCTAAGCTTATTACAGAAAGCAGTTTCAATTAATAAAATGGAAGCCTTACATTTGCAAACAAAATCATTCAAGCTGATGCCACCAGCAGAGCAGGAATACCATGGGACCAAATGCTACATGATTTAACAAAGTATAATTAGAAGTGCGTCTTTTAGGAAATTATCTAGAATATGCTCATGAACTGGCAGACACCTTTGCTGTCACCAGCATAAATAACAATTTTAACACATATTTAAAAATATGCACATGCAAATTTTGAGTGTATTATCTCAAATTTCACAGAAATAAATCCCATGCCATTATTTAATCTGCAATGCTTACTTTTCTCATTTTACGTCATCTCATGATTTAATGTACTTCTTAAGTATTTTTGATATATTTAAAATGCTATAATGTACTTCTAGGTATTTTTAAGTTTGAGTAAAGGTTAAAAACGTCAATGTTTACCTACTCGCTCTGTGTGTAGCTATCTTAAACAGTTTTTCTGAAACTTTCGATTTATGTTACCACCTGTTCCTTTAAGCCAAGCCTGTATTTAATAATCTTTTGACCCCTGTTCCCTTAGTTAAGCTTTTAATAAACTCCAAACTTAAAGGGAAAATAGTGCAAACATTTATGTAAATCTGTTAACTAATTTCACTTATGTCTATTATCTCTTAAAACTAATATCATGTGAATCAGTTTATATGCAAGTTTTCCACATGTGCCTCTGTGGACAGAGTCAGTGAAAACTCAATTGGGCTACTTCAGGAAGCGCTGAAACAGTTGTACACAGGGACCTGCCTGGTAGAGCCTGTGTGTGTATCTCTGCGTATCTGTGTATGTCTATGTATTGTGTGAATGTTGTTAAAGAAAACCAGAGCTGGAGAGTAGTTAAAGTAGTAAAAACAGACTTTATTCAGCAACTATTGCAATAGGGGAAAAGAGACTCCAGTATAGAACTGAGCTCAATTCTGAATTCTGAATACAGCATGGACAAGTGGTGCTTTATAGCCACAGAGCAGGGTGGGGAGTCAGTGGATGGAAAATTATTTAGAGGAAACATCAGCCAAGTGGGGAGATGCTAAATAAATAGATCTCACAAGATTTTTGCTAAACTGATTTAGCAGGATTTTTGCTAAAACCAGACTCTACAAAGATAGGTATGAAGGCCGAAGGTCAGAGCCTAGTCAAGAAAAGTGCTCAGAGGAGCCTGAGTAAGGTTTGGTCAAAGAGAGAGTCTTTGTCAATGCACAAGGAAGCTCAAGAAGCAACTTGAAGCAGTGGAGGAATCCTTTCCTCATTTCCCACCTCTTGGTAAGATATAGATGATCATAGGGTTAGGAGTCTTGCCTAGAGAAGCTTCACCTTCTGTCCTATCACTAAAACTATATACCAGCTTTATGGGATGACACAGATATTCTGACTCTGGTGTGAAAATTCAACATGCAAGGTAGCAAGCAGCCAACAAACAAAATAATCAGAGATCCTGAATTTATCTGGCTCATTTGAATATTGTTTGATCTAGCCATTTAATTTTCCCAAGAATAGATATATTTTAAAAATCTTACCAGTCTTCTGTCATACAGGCTAAGCATCCCTAATCCAAAAATCTGAACTCCAAAATGCTCTAAAATCTAAAACTTTTTGAGCACCAACATGATAGAAAATTTTACACTTGACCTCGCATGGCCAGTTGCAGTCAAAATGTAGAAGCACAACACAGTTTATTTAGTGTCCCCAAGAAGGTGACTGTACACTGTATATTCAAAAAATATCACATGCAATCAAAACACGGCATCACAGGTGGAGACTGAAAGCCTGCGTGGTTTGTTGCTGCTGCTGTTTAGCAGCTGATGCAAGTATTCTGGTGATGCTTCTGTGCTGCTTAGGTACCCCGAACACACTTTCTCACTGTATTCATGTTATTTCATATTTTTACTGTTAAGCACTTAGGTATGAAGAAATGTAAGAAGATGATTGCTTACCAGTGACATAAATTCAAAGTCAGGTATGATGGTGGTATTAAACAACCACGGATTGTCCACAGGGGTGGCTGAGATACTGACACGTTCGTTTTCAATGGTTCAATGCACACAAACTTTGCTTCATGTACAAAAATACTATATAAAATTACCCTCAGTCTACCTGTATAAGGAATACATGAAACATAAATTTTGCATTTAGACTTGGGACTCGTGCCCCAAATTTCTCATTATATATATGCAAATATTCCAAAATCCCAAAAAAGAAAACAAACTTGAAATCCAAAACACTTCTGGTCCCAAGCATTTCAGATAAGGGATACTCAAATTGTATTAGATAAATTTTTCAAATGAGGAAAAAATTGTTTCGAAGCAAAACACCAACAGTGAATCTGAGCCACTCCCAGTAATACCCAGTAAACTGAGTAATTTCTTAGAAAATGCTTCTGGGGAATGGAAAAGCTAATACCAGTAATGGAAACCCCAGACCGGATATTGTTGAACCATTGCTTCAGAAGTTATTTTTGAAGTATGTTTCTCAGATCCCTGAACAGATGGCACTGTTACAGAATCTCCAAACCTGCTAATTTTGTTTTCATAAGTTTTCTAAAATTGAAAAAAAAAGTTTAACTGGTAAGAAATCTGCATCTCAGTTTCTTGCTTTAAAATTGATTAAACAATTTTTTTTTTTTTTTTTTGAGACAGAGTCTCACTCTGTTGCCCAGGCTGTAGAGTGCCATGGCATCAGCCTAGCTCACAGCAACCTCAAACTCCTGGGCTCAAGCAATCCTTCTGCCTCAGCCTCCCGAGTAGCTGGGAC
>CAUYRT010084425.1:0-10401 GCA_963574885.1 Lepilemur ruficaudatus
CTGTGTCCACTCAGAACACTTATCTCTCTGTAATTGTTTGCAGATCAAAGAGAATTCCTGGAAGTAGAGGATAAGTGAAATCAAGATTCTGGCCTTTCAGAATAATGGCCAAAAAACATATGAAAAAATGCTCAACATCTCTAATCATCAAGGAAATGCAAATCAAAACCACAGTGAGATATCACTTATCTCCAGCAAGTGAGAATGGCCTTTATCAAAAAGTCCCAAAACAATAAATATTGACATGAATGCAGAGAGATAGGAACAGTCTACACTGCTGGTGGGACTGCAAGCTAGTGCAACCTCTGTGGAAAGCAATATGGAGATACCTTAAAGAGATACAAGTATATCTTTTTGATCCAGCAATTCCATTATTGGGCATCTAACTAAAAGAACAAAAGACACTCTATAAAAAAGACATCTGCACTCGAATGTTTATAGCAGCACAATTCACAATTGCAAAGATCTGGAAACAACCCAAGTGCCCATCTATACATAAGTGGATTAATAAAATGTGACGTATGTATACCATGGAGTACTATTCAGCTATAAGAAACAATGTTGATATAGCACCTCTTGTATTTTCCCTGATAGAGCTGGAACGCATTCTACTAAGTGAAGTATCCCAAGAACAGAAAAATAAGCACCACATGTACTCACCAGCAAATTGGTTTCACTGATCAACACCTAAGTGCACATATAGGAATAACATTTATCGGCCGTCGGGCAGATGTGCGGGGGAAGGAGGAGATGGACATATATAATGAGTACGATGTGCACCATCTGGGGATGGACCGTCTTAAAGCTCTGACTTGGTGGGGAGGGAGAGTCAAGGGCAATATACATAACCTAAACATTTGTACCCCCATAATATGCTGAAATTAAAAAAAAGATCCTGATCTTTGACATGGCATATGCCATTACCTATAACCCCTGCCCTGCCCAGTCATTCAGCTAACCTTGAATGTCTCTATGTATTTCTAGATATGAATGTTGCTCAAAGATTTGCAGGCAAATCCAAAGTGAATAATGTGGATGAAGTTAAGAATGACTTTACACCTGTCATCTAATCTCTTTGGGATTCTACTATTAAAACAAAAAAAGGTTATGCTCAAAATATCTATAAGACAATTTAAAACTCAAAAAATTCATTTGATTCTGGATATATGGACCTAATATTAAATAAGAACCGAGTCACTAAATGGGGAAAATGGTTTTAGAAAGTCTGCCTTAAATAAATGCATAAGGTATGCAAAGAACAGATGCAATGAGTTCATTTCATTCTGAAATGCGGGTTCTAAATCAGTCAGAAATAAGTCTTCACTCTAATTCTAATCCCTCTACAGGGAGATTAGTTACTTCTCCCCCCAAAAATTGGGTCCCTTAGGCAGAGGCCATCGCAGAGGACAAGAAAATAATAGGAAATAGAGAGAATAATGGAAATAAAAAGAATACGCAGAGATGAAGCTATAGTTTTATAGGATTATGTAAAGAAATTAGGTAAAGCGAGGGTACTCAGGGGTCCCCGTAACATCCCCATCAGTTGTGAGGCCAGGAGCAGAGTTTCACATAGGTTTTTATAATTACAGATATCAGTTATGGATTGCCAGGGGTAACATGTTTACACAATAACAGTTCGGTTGCCAAGGGTAACAGATTTACATAATAACATATAGTTCAGTTTGGGTTAAAAGTTTTTTCAAAGGGTTTCTAAAAATTCCTTAATCTATTCTATCTATGTGAACAAATGGTTACAAAATCTTTCAAGGACAAACTTCTAAGTTCTAAGAGATAGCTATCATTTAACAGAGGGATAACACAGAGATAAAGTGGTTCCATATTTCTTTTATCTACTTATTGTGGATTGAGACAGACAGTCAGGAGTAAGCAGGAACTCAGCTCTTTTGCTAATTGCTCTTAGCCACAGGTGTTCATCTCTCAAGCTGGGCACTATTATTCCGGCTCCCATCCTGTGACGCCATGTATACCTGCCTTGTCTTTCAAAAATGGGGTGGGGGCACCACAGGTTTGAGATATCAGAAGCCATCTTGGAATGCATCTGACCAGACCTTTGAAATGTCCTCCCAAGGAAAGGTAGCCTTTGATATGTAAACTAACGAGTTCACATATTCCTTCAGGGCAAAGCCCTGCAAAACTCCTGAAATCATTTCTGTCTTTAATATAGCAATATTGGGTGATACAATAAAGTAATAATTTTATGAGCCACATCTCAATCATTCCTCAACATCCCTCCAATACCACAAATACAAGATTCTCCAGAACAAAAAAAGATTGATATATATGGAATCTTCTTTCTGTTCTCTTCTCCTCTTGAAACCTCAAGTCTTCCATATCTATCAGATAATTATCATCTGTATAAACATGTGCTGATATTTCTACTATCTGGAAAAGGTAAAGTAAAATATCCTGTCTTGATCTAATTTCTCCATGTGGCTGCTATCTTATTTCTCTTTTCTTTACAGGAGAAACTCACTGAACAGTTGTGAATCCTCATTCCTTTTCATTTTTATTTTCCCATTTCTCTCCATTTCATCCACATAAAGGCCTAAATGCTAAAAATAATATTCATGGGTCTAAATGGTTCTGCACCCCTCCTGCCTTGTTGCCTTTCTAACTATGCCTCCTTCCTCTCCCCACTCTTACTCTCTTTCCACTGCTCTGGCCGGTTTCCTGCACTTTGAACATACTGAACATGTTCCTGACCCTGTGCTATGCACACGGCATTGTCTGCCTGACATTTCTCTATCCCTCTGTTATACTTTTCACTCCACACATGGTGGTTGTGATGTTCCTAGGACAAATAGTGAGAACATATTTGAGATGTGGACCATTATTAAAGATGTTTCACAAGCCAGTGGCTATGCCCTTGGAACCTCTGATATGCTGTGGATCAGTTTCGCAGATGAAATGATTCGATGTTTTCCTGCAAGAACTTCAGATTTTTGGTTGGAATGACATCATGGGCAATGACATAGAGATGATGTTCACTTTATCTCTGCATTTAAGAAAAGGACCCTTGAATGTAATCTGCTTTAGCCCCTCTCTTAGAAGTTGAAAGGTTTTTCTTAAGGCTTACAATTAATTGATCTACTTTCTTCTTCTGCAGAAGACGTTAAACTGGATAAAGCCACTGCTCATGCTTACTTTGCTGTGTCAGATGATAGGAAATGTGTGGAATCCCTTTTAACTGAGCAAGGTGTTCCTGACAATCCTGAACACTTTGATACTATGCCAGCCATGCTGAGTCAGAACAGCTTCTCTGGTGGTTGGCATTATTGGGAAGTTGAAGTAACAGGGACAAACAAGTGGAAAATAGGACTATGTTTGGATTCAGTTAAGCGGAAAGGAGCTATCTCTACCTCTCCCAACAATGGTTCCTTTTCCTGGAGGATGGCATGTACCAGGCCCTTTCCATGCCCCCTTATTATCATAATGTCCCTAAACCCCCCTTGAGAGTGGGAAATTTTTGCACTATGAGAAAGGGTTGATTTCTTCCTACAATGTGACAGAATTAACTATTCTCTATGCTTTCAAAAGCAACTTCACCAATCCCCTGAAGCCATATTTCTACCTTGGACCTTTTATTACAGGAAAGAAACCTGGCCTTTATATCCCTAAGGTGCAAGAAACAGACCCTGCTGTCCTACACTAGGACAAAGCTCAGGTCCATCCCACAGGGGTCATCCTCATGGGCCATGAAACCACACAGCTATTTCCCAACTAGTACACTGTTAGGTAGGCGGTGTCAGGACCTGCCAAGGAGGCCCCAATCTAGTGGGAAATTAAGAATGATCCCTCCATTGGACCATTGCCGTTGCTCCTCCCTACAACAAGGCATCTATCCAAAAGGAAAAGAAGACATTCTATAATAAAGACATCTGCACTTGAATGTTTATGGCAGCACAATTCACAATCACAAAGATCTGAAAACAACCCAAGTGTCCATCAATACATGAGTGGATTAATAAAATGTGGTATATCTATACCATGGAATACTACTCAACTACAAAAAACAATAGTGAACTAGCACCTCTTATATTATCCTGGATAAAGCTTGAGCCCATTCTTCAAAGTGAGATATCATAAGGATGGAAAAACATACACCACATGCACTCACCATAAAATTGGTACTAACTAATCACCACTAAGGTAGTCACACGGTAGTAATACTCATTGGGTGACAGTCAGGTTGGGGGTGGGGTGGAGGGGTAAACTCACAATTAATTGAGGCAGAGTGCACTGTATGGGGGAAAGGCACACTTGTAGCCTGGCTTGGGCAAGGCAAAGGCATTACATGTAACCAAAATGTTTGTATTCCCACAATATTCTGTAGTAAAAAAAATAAAAATAAAATAAAAAGAACCCCCAGACAACTTAAAAACACACACACACACACACACACACACACACACACAATGGGAATGGGCTCTTTCTGGGTAAAGATGCTCACAGTGTCTTCCATCCTCTTTATCCTCACCTAATATCCCTTTCCTTTGGTCCATATTTGCTGCTTCCCTTGAAGTTTGTAAAGTTACCCATTTATAAACATGAGAAGAAAAAGTTGCATTTAAAGTTTTCCAGTGGCTGCACTTTTTGCCTACAGGTGTGTCCCCCTTCAGATGTAAAAGAAGATCTATTTGCCTCTTGGGAAGACCTGGTGTATGTCCTGAGACCTCCAATGGAGGCTTACAGTGATACCCATGCTGAACCAGTTAGCAATGCAATGTATATGCCCATGTAGATGGTTGGCGTGTGAAGTGCTCAATAGTAAGCCTTTGCAGAGACTCTAGGACTGTGGTTCACAATCCCCTGCCCATGGCCTGGTACTGGTCTGCAGCCTGTTGGGAAAACAGGGCTCCACATCACTGACTGAGCTCTGCCTTTGCCCTCTAAACCCCTCTACCCCCAACCCCACTCCCACCCCCAACCCCATCCATGGAAATATTGTCTTCCATGAAACTTGTCCCTGGTGCCAAAAATGTTGCAGACCACTGCTCTAGAAGACGGAGACAGTGTGCATTTATTAATTGGAATTTTACTGTTAGAAAAAATTCTTTTTTCTTATTTATTTTCCGTATAATTATTTGTTTTATATGGATAGTTATTATATGGATTATAATCCATCATTATTTTTTGCTTCAATTATTTTAATTAAGGCCATTGTAAGCTTCTTCATTTCATCCTGTGTTCTTCAACAAACTGCCATTTTTTTTAACAGTTTCTGACGTTATAAGTTATTCCAACTCATTTTCTCTATCTCAGCCCTATAGACAACCACTTCTCCAAGGAGCCATGGTTCTTTTTGTAGTAAAGTAAAATTTAGATATCAAAATCTTGGTTCTACAAGGTATTCGTTTTGACTAGATTTGTTGTATTTGGTTTTATTTTCCAGATTATCTGAAAAATTGAGGAGAAGCTGATCTACAGCTAGGTAGTGTGGGGCACCACAATCCAGAGTTCACTTCGCACCTTGTGCAGCTCTTCTTAGTCTGGGCGGGAACATACTTTAGCCATTCATGGAACCCAAGGATACTGACCAGAATTTATCACAAATGTCATTGCAATCCACTCATTCATTTCGGAGATGGGGAAACACTTTTTCTGAAGTGTTTCAATTTTTCCATTTCTTGAAAAAATTAAATTCCTACTATAATACATCCCTTGCTCTGTGCCAACAACTGACTTACATAAGTCAAATCAGATGGAGTGAAAAAGTACATTCTGGGATGTGCTTGAACATCTGAGGGAGCTGGGAGTGTTTAGGAAACTGGGAGCTCCATATAGTTGGGGCAGCAGGAGATGCAGCAGGAAAGACGTGCTCAGGCAGGTCATGGGGTGGGGCCTACAGAGGTGTGTGGAGCAGGAATGATGTGATCACACCTCTGCTTAGAATGATCACTGCCCAGGTGAACACATGAAGACTGGAGTCAGAGAAGCCACTTAGGACAACATGTCCATGTGGACAGAGGTGATAAAAGGCCTGAAAGATGCGGAGTCCTGGACATAGGACTGACAGAACATGGAGAGTGATCAGATGTGAGAGGGTAGGGATGGGAAAAACATGAAATGACTCCCAGGTGTCCTGCTCAATGGTCTGGGTATATGGTAGTGCTTTTCACAGAGGTGGGAAGTTACAAGAGGATGAGCAGGTTCAGCATTAATGAACTCCATTGGGATAGATTTGACTTGATATTTCCCTGGTATTTCAAGATGTTCCAGTTTTCACAGGGCAAGATCTGATGATTCAGTATTTTTAAGTAGACATTTAAGCTGTGTTTAATACGTGCCAGATTTTCTGCTCTGGAGGGGGCTGGGTGAGGTGTGCAGTAAAGACAATAAAGTCTGATCCCTTCTCTTGGGAATGACACAGTCTCTATAGGGATATAAAGATGAATTAAAGATCTATAACTGCAGCATGAGCAGAACATAAGCAATGCTTTCATGGGATGATATGCCAGAAAATGAGAGGAAGCAACATGCCAAAGAGACAGTTGCTAGTCAGGTTTGGTTGAAGGACAGGGTGCCCATGGGTAGCTGTTGGAGATGAGATGTGACAGGAAGTTGGGTCAAGATTGCCACAGGTCTTAAATGCTATGCTCAGGAGTTTGTACTTGACTATGTTTTTGGTTTTTGGTTTTGGCTTTTGGTTTTGTTTTTAAACAGAAGAATGGTACAATCACTGGTAGGCTTTTGGGTCAGAATCCATCAGTGAACTAGATGAGTGCCAAATAACAATCCCTTTCTTCCTTCATTGTCCCTGTGGTGTTTTGTTATTTCTGTTTTTTTTTTTTTATTTATCATCCTGGCTTTTCAGAAGATACAAAACCTTCCCTACTGCACAACCCATAGATCAATTTTCTAAAAGTAAAATATCCAGTGGAATAGAATCTTCACTAAAAAAAAGTATAGTCTGCCGTAGATATGGTGGATTGAGGAGAACAGCAGCATGGAGGTCATGCAGCTGTCACAGTGTGAGGAGCAGGATGTGAATGGTACTGTGACATGTGTGACCAAGGAGACAGTAATCTTGGAAGCCCATTAAAAAAGGTACATGGGCATGTGGAGCAAGCTGTTTCAAGCTCTTTAAAGCTTCCCCTTTGCACTGAATAAATAAGATTTCTTTTTTACACTGAAGCATTCTTGTCTCTTTTGTTTGTTTGTTTTTGTTGTTGATGCAAGTATTTGTTCTGTCCCTTGAGCTAGAGTATAGTGGTATCATCATAGCTCACTGCAACTTCATTTAGCTTCAAACTCCTGGGCTCAAACAATCCTCCTGCCTCAGTCTCCTGAGTAGCTTGGACTACAGGCAAATGCCACCATAATCCAGCTTTTTCTATTTTTTGTAGAGATGGGTTCTCACTATATTGCCCAGGCTAGTCTTGAACTCCTGGACTCAAGCAATCTTCCTGCTTCAGCCTCCCAAATTGCTAGGATTATGGGCATGAGCCACTATGCGTGGCCCATACTTATTTTTTTTGAATTTTTCTTTTTCCACAGTATAGTTGTGACTTCACAGTGAGTTCTCTGATTGCAACTAATCTGCCACCTGCTTAGTCCCAACCCTTGCTCAACAGAGCCAATAGGAGTATTCTATTTTGTCTTAATTACTGTCTGCCTTTAGTTTCCCCAGGCTGTGTTTGATAGTCACACTCTGTGGGCTGGGAAGCATCACCACCTTTCCCTCCTCTTTCTCTTTATCCCTTTGAAGGTCCCTGGACATAGATGTTAAGTCTGTTCCACAGATTAAGAAGGAACAGGAGTCATGTCTCTTCAGGATATTCAGGGGAGTTGCAGAAGAAGGATTCAGCAGCATTTCTTGGCAATCAGAATAGGAAAGGCTATAATCTAGACTTATCAATCCCACATATTAGGCATACACTTGCTCCAAGAGAAAACTATGAGAATATTGGAGCAAAGTATAACAGAAAACACAGAAAACGACCCAACGATCAAGAGCTGAAGAATTGATATGGTATATGTATGCAGTGGGATACTGTGCAACATTGGCAGTTACACACACTGGCATGGTGAATTTCACCTGCTAAATAGAAGAAGAAAGTCACAGAAAAAGAAATATTATTCCAAATATAGAACACTTGAAAATTAAGATACATCAAGACATTTTTTAAGTACATATTTAGTATGAGTTGAACATTCCTAGTCCCAATATTCTAAACCTTTTGAGCACTAACATGACACAAAGTCAATACTCATTGGAGCATTTTCAATTTTGGATTTTTGCATTAGGGCTGGTTAACCAGTCAATATCTGCAAATATTCCAAAATCTGAAAAAATCATAAATCCAAAATATTTCTGGTCCCAAGCATTTCAGATAAGGGATATGCAACTTGTAGTAGTTACTCTTGAGAAAAGCAAGTACATCTAAGGCATAAAAGAGAGATGTTATCTGGAAAATACACAGAAGAGATTCAATTGTGTTGGAAATCACCCTGTTTCATAAACAAGGTATTGGGTACATAAGTATTTTATTTTGAATATTTTTACATTTTAGCAGTTTTGAAATCAGGGTGGTCCTGAAGTGATAAAGTTGCCATTGTCATAGAAATAACCAATGTCTTTTAGCAACTTTACTATTTGTGTATTCCCAAGTGATATATGTCAAAAATCAAACTCTGTAAAAGTAAAAATGTAAAGTGACAAGAAATCATTATGTCAGTGTAATTGGAAGCATTTTTCTTTTTTGTGGTACATAAAATAATGATAAATCTTACAGTTGATGGCATCTTAGTTGCAGTGAAATGCTGAACTTTTCTTTAACCCAAACATCTATGCTGCATATGCTGTTTTGCACATATGACATATTTTATAATAATAATGAACCTATTGTCTTCATAATTCCATCTTGTACAAGGGACAGAAAACCACAAATATTTTTAATTTAGGAGCACTCATCTGGAAAATATGAGGGATTGTAACAGAGACTGCTAGTTGACTATGCAATGCTCATTCTTGCTCTCCTTAACTAAAATCATTAATTTTATGGAGAATAGTGCCCTCATAGCTTCAGCTTCTTATGGCATTGGGGCAATTAGAGAAGGAAGCATGACTTGTTGACATTTTTAGTGAATAGTCCTGCTATGGTCTAAATGTTTATGTCCCTCAAAAATTTATATGTTGAAATACAATTCCCAATGTGTTTGTTTTAAGAGGTGAGAACTTTGGTGGGTAAATAGATCTTGGGGGTAGAGCCCCTGTGAATGGAATTAGTTCCCGTATAAAAGAGGCATGAGTGCCACTTTTGCCACTTTTTCCCTTTCACCATGTGAGAATACAGAAAGTGCCATCTATGAAGAACAGGCCATCACCAAACACCTAATCTGCTGGTACATTGATTTTGGACTTTCCATCCTCCAAAACTGAACAATAAATTTGTGTTGTTTATAAATTACCCAATCTAAGCTATGTGTTTATAGCAGCCCAAATGGACTAAGACAAGTCCTTTTTGTTTGTTTAAATTGAACCTCTTTTTATTTTTGCATCGCTTTTAAAAATAATTTTTACAAGTTTACATATAGTATAGTTGGCCCCTTGTATATGTGTATTTGTACAGTTATATGAGTCTTGTTAACATATAGAAACACTTAACCAGGACATGGAACAGTTACATTACCAACAAAAATTCCTGTATATTGTCTCTCTTTCATCAAACCTTTCCTCTATTCCTACCCACTGGCAAGTTCAAAGTTGTTCTCTGCCTCTCTTGTTTTGTTCATAAACTACAGAAGGTCAAATAAAAGGAATCAGTATCTAACACAGTATCTAACAATTTGATACTGTCTTGTTTGACTCAGCATACTGTCTTTCAGATGCATCCTTGTTCCATGTATCAATAGTTTGTTTCTTTTTATTGCACAGTAGTACCACATACTGCTTACCCATTCACTAGTTACAGAACTGTTGGGAGCTGTCCTGAACACAGGAGCCTCAGGGTGTGTGTTTGCTGCCCAGAACACCGGGGTCCTTCTCAGTGACGTAGCAACTACTCCTGAAGCATAGCTCTCTCATCTGAGATGCACCAAGTATTCCATATTATAGGTTTGATTAAGTAGAATAGTTGATTAGTAGTAAAATGTCCTTTTTGCCTCAAGCTTTAGAAAGCAGAAGGGTTATTTATGGCTGGAAGACAGCCTCACAGGCTCCAGAAAGTCTCCTGCCCTGTGATCCCAGGCTGGGGAAAGTAGATAAGGGAAAGTGATTAATTGCAGGCTTGACAGGACAAAGGGATGGTGATAGTAATTAACGACCCCTGTATAGCTAAAAGAAATGTGATATGTGGGCTTCTGCACGTAGACATTTTGCTCAGATGTTTTTTCAATTCTGTTTCTTCTGTATAAATACAGCCTCTGAAATAAACACGG